>JAVIWB010000450.1:0-155849 GCA_031893035.1 Dermolepida albohirtum | reverse complement strand
CTCACACTGTATAACAATCCACAGTTACTACGACTTGAATTTTTTATATTTTATATTAATTTATTTGCTTAAAAATGTTGAAAATTTATTTTAAATAAAAATTAAAAAATGTATTATATATTCAAATATGAAGTACAAGAAACAACCCTTTTTATAAAACTACAAATCACAGAATTGAAACGCATTGAATTTTTTATATTTTATATTAATTTATTTGCTTAAAAATGTTGAAAATTTATTTTAAATAAAAATTAAAAAATGTATTATACATTCAAATATGAAGTACAAGAAACATAACCCTTTTTATAAAACTACAAATCACAGAATTGAAACGCATTGAATTTTTTATATTTTATTTTAAGTTATTTGCTTAAAAATGTTGAAAATTTATTTTAAATTAAAATAAAAAATACAATACATTAAAATATGAAGTACAAGAAACAACCCTTTTTATAAAACTACAAATCACAGAATTGAAACGCATTGAATTTTTTATATTTTATTTTAAGTTATTTGCTTAAAAATGTTGAAAATTTATTTTAAATTAAAATAAAAAATACAATACATTAAAATATGAAGTACAAGAAACAACCCTTTTTATAAAACTACAAATCAAAGAATTGAAACGCATTGAATTTTTTATATTTTATTTTAAGTTATTTGCTTAAAAATGTTGAAAATTTATTTTAAATTAAAATAAAAAATACAATACATTAAAATATGAAGTACAAGAAACAACCCTTTTTATAAAACTACAAATCACAGAATTGAAACGCATTGAATTTTTTATATTTTATTTTAAGTTATTTGCTTAAAAATGTTGAAAATTTATTTTAAATTAAAATAAAAAATACAATACATTAAAATATGAAGTACAAGAAACAACCCTTTTTATAAAACTACAAATCACAGAATTGAAACGCATTTAATTTTTTATATTTTATATTAATTTATTTGCTTAAAAATGTTGAAAATTTATTTTAAATAAAAATTAAAAAATGTATTATATATTCAAATATGAAACAAGAAACAACCCTTTTTATAAAACTACAAATCACAGAATTGAAAATTGAATTTTTTATATTTTATATTAATTTATTTGCTTAAAAATGTTGAAAATTTATTTTAAATAAAAATTAAAAAATGTATTATACATTCAAATATGAAGTACAAGAAACATAACCCTTTTTATAAAACTACAAATCACAGAATTGAAACGCATTGAATTTTTTATATTTTATTTTAAGTTATTTGCTTAAAAATGTTGAAAATTTATTTTAAATTAAAATAAAAAATACAATACATTAAAATATGAAGTACAAGAAACAACCCTTTTTATAAAACTACAAATCACAGAATTGAAACGCATTGAATTTTTTATATTTTATTTTAAGTTATTTGCTTAAAAATGTTGAAAATTTATTTTAAATTAAAATAAAAAATACAATACATTAAAATATGAAGTACAAGAAACAACCCTTTTTATAAAACTACAAATCAAAGAATTGAAACGCATTGAATTTTTTATATTTTATTTTAAGTTATTTGCTTAAAAATGTTGAAAATTTATTTTAAATTAAAATAAAAAATACAATACATTAAAATATGAAGTACAAGAAACAACCCTTTTTATAAAACTACAAATCACAGAATTGAAACGCATTGAATTTTTTATATTTTATTTTAAGTTATTTGCTTAAAAATGTTGAAAATTTATTTTAAATTAAAATAAAAAATACAATACATTAAAATATGAAGTACAAGAAACAACCCTTTTTATAAAACTACAAATCACAGAATTGAAACGCATTGAATTTTTTATATTTTATATTAATTTATTTGCTTAAAAATTTGCTTAAAATAAAAATTAAAAAATTTATATATTAAATATGAAAAAGAAACAACCCTTTTTATAAAAATCACAGAATTGAAACGCATTGAATTTTTTATATTTTATATTAATTTATTTGCTAAAAATGTTGAAAATTTATTTTAAATAAAAATTAAAAAATGTATTATACATTAAAATATGAAGTACAAGAAACAACCCTTTTTATAAAACTACAAATCACAGAATTGAAACGCATTGAATTTTTTATATTTTATTTTAAGTTATTTGCTTAAAAATGTTAAAAATTTATTTTAAATTAAAATAAAAAACACAATACATTAAAATATGAAACACAAGAAACATAACCCTTTTTATAAAACTACAAATCACAGAATTGAAACGCCTCGAATTTTTTATATTTTATTTTAATTTATTTGCTTAAAAATTTTTCAAATTTATTTTAAGCTAAAAAAAGTCAAAATTTTTATTATAAATAATTTCTTATTTTCTTTTTATCTTATTTTCGAATTTTAAAGCATTTTCTTTTCGTAGAATAGAATAATATAATAATATGCATGCCAAAAAAGAAATTTATTTTATTACCGACTAAATAATTGACGTGCATTTCAAACTAGTTTGCATTGTCATGTCATTCATGTCAGGGATATGACGGCATTCTTTTGTCACAAACTTCCACGTAATTATTGCAGGATATTTCATAACATGAAGCAGAATTTTCCTACATTACCGATCGTGATTTTTAAAATAAATAATCATCACTATGTTATATATAAAGTACAATTAACAACATTAAGTTATAATTTGTGTAAGTAATCGACGTCGCGTTTTTTGTACATTGGTTAAAGACATTTTTTTTCAGTAATTAAACTGGTTATTTCCAGTTATTCAACTACACTGTTAGCGAAACTTAAATTATATTTAATTAAATTATTTCAAGTCAAGGAAAAGTGTATAGTCACAGTACATTTATAAATGACATGTCGATATTCGTCGTCTCTAATTTTAGAAATCATAAGAATGCGTCAGTTGTGGGTGTTACACATGTGTGTGCATGATCTTAATGACTGGAATAATTGGAAATTACTTCATGTTCCTATTTAAAAAGTAATAAACGATAATCATTTACGAGTTATAGTGAGGCGCCGATTAATTCACAAATGTCTGGCACGAAATAAATAATGTAGCAAAGTGCTGAACCCACCTGATACGGTTATAGATTGGGACATTTCTTATTAGATGACGTCGCAATCAAAATTATTTCAAATCTGTTTTTTTTTAATTAGCACTTTTTCTAAATATTGTCCGAATATTTATCAAAGTACACGTAGTTTTTAAAGGTCTACTTTATAAATACCCAATAATAATATAATGTACTAACGTAAATAAAAATAAAGTTTACTTTTTCAGTGTTTAAATTAGGATACACATCAGTTTCAGTGCAGTAGTTCAGCCCTGAAGATGTCCCATACAAATGGGTACGAAACGTTGGCAGATATAATAGTGACTCGGTTCTAGCCCGGAAACCCAGAAGCAGATAGGATACACATATTTAAATCGGGGGAATAATAATAATAATAATATTTATTGTATTTGTAAATTTTTACAAAAACAAAAGTCAGGCGTTAATCTACATTAATAATAAAACAAAGTAAATTAAAAGAAAAATAAAACGGACATATTACTAATAATAACGAAGGAATTATTTATACAAAATGTTACAAGTTTAAATAGTCATTTAAAGAATATGGTCCAAGATTAACTAGGAAATAATGTAATCTATGCTTCAGAAAACTAATAGGTTGCGTGAATTTAATAAATATTGTAAGTTTATCGTGTACTTGCAAACTAGAGTAATGCAGAGCCCTTCTTTGTGACAGTGAGTCTGTGGATGGGATACAAATAATTTATATTGCTTGAACGTGTGTTATAATGATGTGCAATCGCAGAATTTTCAAAATATTGTTTGTTTTTTATGAGAAACATTACACGTTAAGAGATATAGAAACCATGTAGTCAGGATATTATTTTTTCCTAAATATAGTTCGACAACTTTGATTAAAATTAAGATCCAGAATCAATCTAATCATTCGTTTTTGTGCTATAAATATCCTATTTATGTCGCTGCTACGGCCCCATAGCACAATGCCATACTTCAATCTGGCATAAAAAACGGCATAATAAATGCTCATTAGAGTGGCGGAATCTAAAACAGGTATTAAGTTCCTAATGCCATAACAAAAAGTATTTAGTTGTTTAGCCAAAGATTCAATGTGACTGAGCCAGTTTAAATTTGCGTTTAGAGTCAGAACAACGCTTCCAAATTGTGGAAATTTACTTTGAAAAAAATAAATCTGTTCGCGAAGTTCATAGAGCACTTCGTCCATTTTACGGGCAACATAATCGGCCTAGTGAGCAAGCAATTCGTGCAGTTATTGATCGTTTTTGCACTAATTTTACTCTTCTCGATTCAAAATCATCAACGAGACAAAGAAATGTGCGTAGCGAAGAGAATATTGCTGCTGTAGTGCGAAGTATTGAAGAAGGCGCCGAAATGTCGATTCGTCGTCGTTCCCAACTTGTTGGCCTTTGTCCTTCGACTACGTGGAAAATTTTACGTAAGGATCTTGGCTTACGTGCCTATAAAATACAGCTCGTGCAAGAATTGAAGCCAAGCGACCATCGTTTGCGTCGCATTTTTGCTGATTGGGTTCATTCGAAACTGGCCGAAGATGAGCATTTTTTATCAAAGAATTGTGTTTAGTGATGCAGCTCATTTCTGGTTAAATGGTTACGTCAATAAGCAAAATTGTCGTATTCGGAGCGAAGACAATCCTCAAGCCGTTAACGAATCACTATTACATCCATTAAAATTGACTGTTTGATGCAGTTTACACGCTGGCGGCATCATCGGGACTTATTTCTTTCGAAATGAGGAAGGAGCTGCCGTTACGGTGAATGGCGAGCGCTGTCGAGCCATTCTAACTGAATTTTTGTTTCCAAAAATTAATGAGCTAAACGTCGACGACATTTGGTTCCAACAAGACGACACAACTTGCCAAACAGCGTGCATAACAATCGATTTATTGCAAAATCACTTTGGTGACAACTTTATTTTTTACTGGCCCCTCGTTCGCGCGATTTAACGCCTCTGGATTACTTTTTATGGGCCTATTTTGATTTATTATTATATATATTTATTATTATATTATTGATTTATGTCGACACACCAGCAACTCTTGAAGCATTGGAAGTCAATATTCAAGCCACTATTGACGCCATACGGCCAGATTTATTGAAAAAAGTAGTCAAAAATTGAACTGATCGAATGGACCATGTAACTCGTGGCCGCGGTGGACATATGCCGGAAATCATATTTAAAAAATAAAAGCCATGAAATTATCTACCAAATTATAATAAAAAAAAATTTCATTCCAACAATATTTCTGTCTTGTATTATCATTTTAAATTCTCAATTAATAATTAATTTAATGTATATTAAATGTCGTTGGTGATATTTTATCTTTAAATTTATGAAAGACGATGTAACTTCATTTCTAATGAATATTTATGTTTAATTTATAAACGATTTTTTCAACAAGTTTTTAAAAGTATTTTAAATTTTAATTTAATGATTCAAAGAACCCAACTCACAGTGTTAAACAAAAGAAAAGTGTCTAAAGTTTCAAATTAAAACCTTTTTGCTACGAAGAGTAATAACTTATTGATACAGCAATATGAATTTTAGTTAAAAAACATTTTAATTTCTAGAAATACTAACTATTCTGGCCGATTTAAAATATGAGTAAATGTTATGTTTTAGCCATCAGCGCACTTTTAAACCTAAAGTAAATGTTAATGTGCAGTGTGTAATGCATAGCACAATAATTTTTCGAATTAGTTATGGCAAACTATATAACCATTTAGAAATAGAATTTGTGACATTTATAATCTAAGCCATGAATTATATCTATCTAGTACAATATATTGTGTACCTAAGCTATCTAATCTTCGTTGGGTTTTAACTTATCCAAATATAACTTGATACATTATATTTTAACGTGAAATATATTCAGTAATAAAATACCAGTATTTTATGCGATAAAATTCATAAATATAGGATCCATTTGGCATGTTATATTATGGGTTTTACGAAATCTTAATTATTGTAATACTATAAAATATCTAATCTTTAGTATCATCCTTAATCAATTCTATATATATATGATGCGTGTAATTAAACGAATTGAAGTGATTAACTTTTTCTAACTGCACTTAATCTATATAAATGGAAATTTATTAAAGTTTAACTGGAGGAAAAGTTTCGTCAAAGCGACAAACTGGGCTTATAACTTTTCGAATAGCCAACAAAATATACTAGCATGTACATATATACATATATAACAGAAAACCTTTTGCAATAGGTTATTTGACTAATTTTGGGAAATTGTTTTAAATTATTGTTTATTACATAATAAGGACATATCATTGATATTTCCGACATATCTATTGTATTATCAATAAAAATCAATGTTGAAGTTTAAACGTCCAAGACCGCGCCAAAAACGCTGTTTGTGTAATGGCGCTGATCATATGGCATGCGTGACGTCACAGGCTAGGACGGGATAAGTAAATCTAGTAAATCAAGAAGTAAACCTGAATAAAACAGCGTCGCTGAAGTTAATTTCATGTTTTCTTCAAATTTATTGGATAGAATGGGGTATAAATGGTGTGTAGTGCCACAATGTACAAATACGTCTATAAAGAGTCCACACAAACTGTTTGTTTCTGTTCCAAAGAATTCCCAAAGCATGTTATTTTTTAATCCAGTTGTTGCATAAACATACAAATATAAAAGTAGAACACATTTTGTTATGCTTGAAAAAAATTAGATTGGATAACACATTTTCTGAATTATAGGATAATTTTGGAATATCACTATCTTATGCTAGTAAATTGTTTTTGCGAAATATACCTATAATAAGTTGTTTTTTAAAACCCTTTATCATAAACTTAGACAAAAAATTAATTAAAAAGAATCTCCCAATTGCATTTAGACATAACTATCACAATGTGAGCTGCATCATTGATTGTTTAGAAATCGATGTACAAATACCATCAAAGGCTCTTCATCAGGCACTGACATGGTCAGAGTACAAAAAGGGGAATACGGTGAAGTATTTAATATCCTGCACTCCGAATGGTTTGGTTAATTATATTTCAGAAGGGTTTGGGGGTAGAACAAGTGATGTTACCATACTAGAAAACTGTAACTTTCTAGATGGGTTAGAACAGGGAACTTGTATCTTAGCTGACAGAGGCTTTAAGCACCTTGAACAGGCACTTCATCAAAAAGGCATGCAATTATTAAGGCCACCCAGTGTAAACGCTGGTGCAAAACTATCAAAAACAGAAGTTCGACAAACTAAAATAATTGCTAGCCTCCGAATTCATATTGAGAGGGTGATAAGGCGATTAAGAGAATTCCATATGCTAAAGCAACATTCAGTTATAAATAATAACATTCTCCGTGTACTTGATCATGTCGTTATTATTGCATGTGCTCTAATAAATTTGCAGGATTCTCTTATTAAATAATGTAAATATCTAAATAATGTAAAATAAAATAATAAAACAAGAAATACAGAATGGTTTTTTATTTATCACAAACTACTTACTTACTATACAAAATAGGATATATATTTGTTTTCCAGAAAATAGCTAACGTTTCGCCAGTATCGCCGTGTATGCTAGCCTATGACGTCACCAGAGTTGCCACCAATGACACAGTGTTCCCGTTACAGATAAAATTTCAAAAATTATGAGATTGTTTTTTGTGTAATTTGTCAAAGATAAACATAATTTAGTATAAAATAAAGTGAAATATGTTCTTTTACGATATTACCCGATAGGATGACCACATATTGTGGTATATTTTCAATGTAGTCAAATACCCTATTAAAGTTAATGATGACAGATATTTTAAGACGTACTTTTCTGTGAAGAAAACACCTGTTGACTATCATAAACAACATAACCGTTAACCTAATTTACTTGCGCTTAGGAATGTTATTTCCTTTTTAAATACAGGGTGGAGCAAAAATCATTATCTGATTTTCTTTCGCTATAACTTTTGTTTAAAGTAAAAACTTTATAAATTTTATTTTAATTGTGGAAAATTATGTCCGACAAAAGGTTGCCGTCGACGTTCATTCAAATTCGGGTTCTTTTGATTACATTTTGCATAACTGTGGGCAGCATTTGTAGTGTCACGTTGTCAGTTTCGTCTCGAATGTTGTTCTTTAATTCCTCCAAGCTGTAGGGCTTGTTCTCGTACACCAACGACTTCAAATATCCGCAAAGAAAGAAGTCCGAGGCAGTCAAATCGGGAGATCTGGCTGGCCAAACCAAATCAGCGAAACGCGAGATTACACACGCTGGGAAGGAATCCTTTAAAATGCGCATTACGTCACGTGTAGTATGACAAGTGGACCCGTCTTGTTGGAACCACACGTCCTCCAAATGCAGATCGTTAACTTCCAGTAAGAAAAATTCAGTCGGCATTGCTCTGTAGCGGTCGTCGTTCACCGTAGTATCCTTACCGTCGGCTCCTTCGAAAAAATAAGGTCCAATCGCCTTTTCCGACGTAAGTGCACACCACACAGTAACTTTGAGAGGGTGTAATGGTGCTTCATGAATTATACGTGGATTTTCCGCCCCCCGGAACCGAGAATTTTGCTTATTCACGTTGCGTCGACACCACTGAGAAGAAAGATAGAAAAGTACCTACATGCATTTATTGCACTCTCCCTTGTCTGCCGTTTAAGAGACCAAAGGGAGATGAGTTATGGTTGGGGCCCAGGTCAGTATTCAACACATGGCCTTTATTCTTCATTTTGAAGAATTTGTCTTTTTTTGATCTCTTAAACGACAGACGAGTATTTTTTCTTTTCTTTCTCTTTTCTTTTGTCATTTATCTTAGTTTAAGACTTGAATATAATCTTTTAAAAATTATGTGAAACGAATATACAGTGTGCGTTTTGGCTTTCAACGGTACAGATCGTGCGCGGAATTTATTTCGTACGCGGATTTTGTCGTAGTTTTCCAGGTGCAACACTGTTTAATTATCTGCTGATGACGACAACTTAGTTGCCGAAATACGTATACGGAATGCGAAAATTAATGTGGAAAGGGGTTATATATCAGCCATCAGTGATTAAGTTAATCAATCACAGGTTCCATCAAAATTACCTTACCGTACGTTTTAAAATTCATGTGTTTATATTTCATTTCGTTAAAACTTTAAAATTGTAAGGAAAAGTTAATTTAACTACCAGGTATTATTATGTATGTATTATAATGTACATATGTACTTCAAATTATAAAAAAATAAATTTTGTGCCGTGTAAATTTTCAGAGAGAGCTGTACCCCAGAATCTACCGATTAAATCGTTAAAAAAATATGTGTTGTTTGTTGTATTTTTTCAATGTTAGAATATTTATCAAATCTTTTAGTTTCAAATAATAACAAATTTCATATTGTTATAAGAATCTTTTAACGTTGAAAAATAATAATAAATATGCTTTATCGTAATCGTATGTTCACATCTGATAATTTACAACATTCAATCGAGAAAACCTTTATGATTGATTACACTTTAGATTACATCCCGAAGTCTCAAGAGACACACTTCTTTTTCATAATTGCATTTCAAAATCAAGCCGATTTTAACTCGTTCGTAAAAACTCTAAACCAGTTAATACAAACCATTCTTTCATTCCTAAATTATTCAACTGAAAACCAGAAAAATACTTGGAATATTCTCGGTCTATTGTTGAAGATAACGAAATGTAAAACGTATTGTTCTCGAAGCAAATACATAATACAGATACTGATGTGTTTACATATGCGTGCACATTCTTTGCAATTTAAATAACGTACCAGTGTAGTCATTATCGGTCAAGGATATCTTAAATTACAATATTTCAGGTACGAAGGTTAATAATCTACTTGTTAAATGCATGATGATGTATAAATGTATTAACTTACCTAAACTTAAAGGTAGTTCGTATTGCCTTCGTTGGGCAGAGCTGGTGTATTACATTACCTATATTATTGGAGCACTGGTTCATGACGAGTCAGGTAAATTTATATTTTACGCAATTGAAATAGAATATTCGGAAACCGGTGCCTCCGAACTGGGTAGATTGTAAAACCAGTGACCGAATTGGGTACGAAATACTTTTATCTACCTGCTAACTTTTAAACTTTGTTCGAATTGGGTAGAAAGTAAAAGTAAAGAAATTATTATTTTAAAGTTTATTAGATTCCAAAATATGTACATACACTACAGCCCATAAGTGAGGGATCACTTATCATAAATAACAAAACATTTGTATTTTAGACACATCCCTTAGACTTTTACCTGTTTTAGTGAGAATAATTGAAATAACAGTTGTAAATGTAATTCTGAGAAGGATTATTCGGATTATTATTATAAATTAGATAAATATATTTGTTTCTGAAAAATATTGTAAATCCTTTTAATAGTTTTATGGCGTCTATTTAATAGAAATATTTTATATACCCCAATAAATTTAATAGGGTTTACAACGCAATATTATTATAATGGCATTAGGAATTCATAGTAAACTATTTAGCAATTTAAAAATTAGTTTTCGTGCAGCATTTGTCCGAATAAGTTGCAATACGAGTATTTGAGAACAGACGTAAAAGTAACTTATAAAAATGCCGAAAAGAAAGGAACTTAGCGCAGAAACTCGTACTTCTATAATAACGCTACATGGTGAAAAATTTTCACTGCGACAAATAGCCCAAAAGTTAAATTTATCTTATCACGCGGTGCAAGGAACAGTGAAACGATATTCACAAAGTGGATCATTACAACCAATAAAACGTTGCGGAAGGCCAAGGGTAACTACCAGGCAAGAGGATTTGCACCCAAAAATACTATCAAAACGAAATAAGCGCCTCACAGCTCCTCAGCTTCGAGCCGAGCTGAATGAAGGCCGTCGAAAGCCGGTGTCACTGACTACTGTAAAACGACGTTTGATAAAGGCGAGACTACATGGGCGTATTGCAGCTCGAAAACCATTATTGAATCCACGAAATCGTAAAAAACGGTTACAATGGGCCCAGGACCATCAACACTGGGACATGGAAATGTGGAAGCAGATGTTATGGACAGATGAGTCAAAGTTCCAAGTGTTTGGTAGTAATCGATGAGCTTTCGTTCGAAGACAAGTGGGTGAAAGGATGTTTCCCGAACGTATAGTGCCAACTATTAAACACGGGGGAGGTTCTGTGCTTGTTTGAGGATCCTTTTCCTTTGATGGTATCGGAGATTTGTACCGCATTGAAGGCATTTTAAAAAAAGAGGGTACCTGAAGATTTTGGAGGAACATGCAATTCCGTCTGGAGTAAGGTTAATTGGTGAAGGTTTTCACCTACAACAAGATAATGATCCCACACTTTCCAACTTTGTAAAAACTATGTGAATCAAAAAGAGGAGGAAGGGGTGCTGATAAATATGATTCGGCCACCACAATCACCCGATCTCAACCCTATCGAATTTCTGTGGGATGAATTAGATAGAAACGTGAGAGAAAGCTCTCCACAATCGCAGAAACAGCTTTGGGAGCAACTTACAAGGGTGCTTGTATCTCGGTTGCCTAATATTTGTAAAGAAGTCATTAAGCGCAGAGGTGGATAGTTCGACGAAAGTCGAATATGATAAGAAATTCTACAGAATATGTTGAAATTATTTTATTTTATAAGGAAAACTGTTCATTTGTCTCGTAGATATAGTTTTGTAGAAATATACGTTTTGTTTCATTAAGCGTGCATGTTTTTTTAAATTTCAGCCACTGATCCCTCACTTATGGCCTGTAGTGTATATAAAACAATTTAATTTAACAGAACAATACTACCAAACTTACAACTACAACATTTTATGAACTTATACCTTGAAATATTTTTACTTCGAAATTGAATAATGTTTGAGCTAATAAACTCCTGTTTATTTATAACCTCTTCACGGATACTTCGATTTTGATTTTTGTCAACAAAATTAATTTTAATGTAAGTATCGGCCTGGATAGTTTTCAAAGTTTCCAAGAAAATGTAAATATTCGGGTGAGGGAAAGAACAATTAACTTTAAATTTTGAATGGAAAGATTCGCACGCATTTGTGCTTCTATGTATGCTGGCTGTCTCTGCTGTGCAGATTTCAAATGGAAATGTCGCGCTTTCTTCAATGTATGTTTCCAATAGATAATCGAAGAAATTGTCAACTCTATTGTCATTGGGTTTATCACTTATGAAATCTTCTACAAATGAGTCGCATACATCTTTCGGAGCAAGAAATGTTAACCCAAATATAAGTCTTAACCATATTCCTATTTCTCTATTTAGGTTTTTATACTCGATGGTCAATCCCACACTTTGTATTTTATGCCACCACGATTGTGCTAGATAGAATCGACAACCGACGATGTTCGCATTCGGAAAAACATAATTTAAACTGGAGTGTATACCCTTTTTAAAATCTATTACAATATTTAGTGGATGTAAGTTAAGGTTCAAATCTGAGGATTGTTTTTTCAATAATTCAAACACTTTTCTATATGTCGATTTATGCTTGTTTGCCAAAAGACAAAATACTACAGGTACATATGTATGTATTATTAGCGAAAGCATTTATCATAAACATTTGAAGGAAAAATTCTGTACAATAGTCGAAAGTGCCGTCCATATACAATGTTTCTTGTTGGCACATAAATTCCATATTAGATCTGCACGAAAATATAAAAATATTATCTTTTCTATCATTGAAATTCAAAAACTGTTCATTTTCCATAGTTTCTATTGTACTTTTCTGGAGAAATTTGTGTACGTCCTTAATCGATTTAGGCAATCTTGGAACAGTTTTTAGTCTCGCATGATTTATATTTTTACTTATATACCTCATGTCTTTAGCAGTCAAGGAATTTATAACTTCTCTTTGTTGATTTATTTCTCTGTGAACCAATTTTGATGGTCGTTGAGAGATGTGTACATTTTGGTACTCAACGGTACGGATCGCGTACGGAGTTTGTTTTCGTACGGGTGTTTTTCGCCGTAGTTTACCAGGTGCGACACTTTTTAATTATCTGCAGATGGTGACAACTTAGTTGTTGAAATACGTATACAGAATACGAAAATTAATGTGGCAAGGGGTTATATATCAAACTTCAGTGATTAAATGTCTTGTTCACCTTTTTTCTTTACGACATTGTTGACGATTTAAAACATTTTCATCCAAATTATGATTGTGCACACCACTTATTTTTGAAAAAAACGGAGTTCAAAATTAACATTTTAAACCTTTCTAAGGGTTGTAAAAAGTGTATAGAGCTGAAAGGAGATTACGTTGAAAAATAAATATATTTCTTGCCAAAATGTTTGTGTTTTCTTTGTTGGGTTGGATACTTCTGGGACCATCCTCGTATAACAATAATATTATCTAATCTCTTTTCAATAAATGTAGACTTTTGTTAAATAAATATTGTTTAAAACATGAAAGTATAAATGTATTGATTTAAATTTGAATATTATTAAGTAACAATATGTAGTATACCGTGTATTCATTTTACCTCGCTACGAAAACTGTACCACATTATATTCGAGTCTAGCTGCCGGATACCGATCAGCATGTAAAGTGGTGGGCCGCGAGTCATTTGAATTACGACTATAACTGACTATTGATCGTTCTAGCTGCAGCCCCACCACTAATTTGACTGTAGGCGACGCGAACAACTACTTAATCTGTAATCTGTAGTCAGTCGTTGTTGTGATTCGACTGACTCGCGCCCCATCACTTTACATTCTGATCGGCATTCGGTATCTAGACCCGAATATAATATGATACGGTGTTTGTAACATTTTAATATGAAAGCACGGTATACAGACTTGTTCATTCTAGAATTAGATATGCGCTGTCCTCAAGTGGAAAGAGTGCAGTTAGGTTAAAGCGCGCGAGAAAGGAGGATAGAATATCTCTCACTGGCAGTTTCGTTTTCTCCCACTTTTATATTGCAAACAACTTCCCCTACTGTATTCACTTATTTGACGAAGATCAAGCTAGAATTCGTCAGTTACCTGAAGAACGAGAACAGAGGGAAATCGAGGTGTGCAGTATTGTTGAAATCGAACCTTCTTATTCTAGTAAACAAATATCTGAAGTAGTTGACGTAAAACCTCTAACAGTTCGTCGTATTCTACACTAGGATTTTTAAAAGTTTCTTTTAATTTTTTCATTGTTTGAAAATCTTTTTAATTTTTAGAATTTTCTATTTCATTTATTTCAAGAATATTTTGTTAGTTTCACGCCAAACGGCAAAACATTTCAAGAAAATAGCCATGTTTGAAAATCTTTTTAATTTTTAGAATTTTCTATTTCATTTATTTCAAGAATATTTTATTAGTTTCACGCCAAACGGCAAAACATTTCAAGAAAATAGCCATGTTTGAAAATCTTTTTAATTTTTAGAATTTTCTATTTCATTTATTTCAAGAATATTTTATTAGTTTCACGCCAAACGGCAAAACATTTCAAGAAAATAGCCATGTTTGAAAATCTTTTTAATTTTTAGAATTTTCTATTTCATTTATTTCAAGAATATTTTATTAGTTTCACGCCAAACGGCAAAACATTTCAAGAAAATAGCCATGTTGCATTTTATTAAAAGATTCAAATAAAATGCATCAAATAATTTATACAATTCAAAAATGTAGGTACGTATTGTCAATGCATAATGATTTACAGCCCCGACCTACACACATCATGTCGCTGGTGAAGACTGATTTCAGACATTCTCACGCGTAACACGCGAGAAAGTAGGGGAAGTTGTTTGCAATACAAAAGTGGGAGAAAACGAAACTGCCAGTGAGAGATATTCTATCCTCCTTTCTCGCGCGCTTTAACCTAACTGCACTCTTTCCACTTGTGGACAGCGCATATCTAATTCTAGAATGAACAAGTCTGTATAATAAGTTCTGCTACCTTAAATGTAGATCATATGATGTAATCTCTGGCTCTAGCTGATGGAAGATTTAAGACTCTTGATATTCAAGAAACAATAGGCAAAGATTAGCAAAAAGTGTAGCATGAATTAACATGGCAAATAGAAATAAATAAAACAACTGTAAGATAAAATTATAACCATGTTATTTATTTGTCTAAAAAAATATTGTATTTTAGTATTTTATTATAAGAATATTTTCACCAACTTCTTTAAGTAGTTTTCTTCATTTCTTTCTTAATATAAATTTCTGGTTCACTTTTGGGAATAGATTCTTTCTTAAAGTGAAAAACATTTCTCCTATTTTTCAATATGGTAGACTTGTTTATATTAACAATCAGACTACATTAATCTTAACAGGGGTGTACCTCAGGGTTCAATCCTTGGACCAACACTATTTCTAGTTTATGTGAATGATCTGCCGAACACGCTTCAAAATGTGGAGCGTGTCGTTCTTTATGCAGATGATGTGAGTGTGGTTGTCAGGTCTTCTGGGGTGGCGGATCTTTGTGATCTGGCAAGTGACACTTTCACTAAAATTAATGACTGGATGGTGTTCAATGAGTTAAGCCTCAATAAGGAAAAAAACAACTTGGTTTACTTTCATAATAAAATTAAGCATCTACCTCATGTATTAATAAATAATGAGATTGCGTTTCTTCTGCGAGGATCCTGGGTCTGACTGTTAACGAAAACCTAAAGTGGGCCACTCATATTGATAGCGTGTGCAGTACCTTGGCTAAGGTGTGTTTCACCCTCAAGCTGCTCCGCAAAACGTGCAATCGGAGTACTCTACTAGCGTTCTATCACGCCAATTTCGTGTCTTCTATGAGATATGGGGTGATACACTGGGGTGTGTCGCCGGAAGTAGTTAGAGTGTTTCATTTGCAGAAACGGGCCCTCAGAATCATCTTTGTGATGGGCTACAGGGACTCGTGCAGGGAACGCTTTAGAAAGGATTCGCTTCTAACTTTTTATGATATTTATATACTGGACCTTCTTTGCTTCGTGTTTAAGCACAAGGAGGCATTTTCGAATGGGAATGTGAAGCACAAATATGAAACAAGAGCCGACCATTATCTACTGCCTATTTCTCATTCTACAACTGTGTTCCAAAAAGGTACATATTTTATGGGCTGTAAACTGTATAATAACTTACCTCATAATATTAAAAGTATCAATAACTTCCCCAATTTTAAAAACAATCTTAAGCAGTACTTGCTTGCGATAAACTGTTACAGTTTAAATGACTTTTTATGTAGAAATTTGTAGTATTTCCTTTTCTTTTCAGTGACGTATTTTTAGCGTATGGTATGTGTATTATGTATGAGCTGCTATTTTTTGTATGTTCAGATATTATGTATACTTGGTTTTTGAAATAAAATATTATTATTATTATTATTATTAATATTATTATTATTATTATATTCGACTATTTTACAATTAATACTTGTAAAATAGGGAAAATTTTTATTTGCACTTGGAAATTAAATTATTTAATAACTTTTGATATATAACTGGATAATTAACTGTTGAATTTTAACTTACTTTTAACCTAATTTATATAAAACCTGCTAATTTGCTAATCTCTTTATTCTAATAAATGCATCAAGTTGCAAAAATCTAATTAGAATAATTTTACTAATACGTTTTCATTCAGTTTATTTTAAATAATAATACACATAAAATCCTAAATTAAAATATTGAAAAGTCGTTTGGTTATTAGTTTGTATAATTTGAAATTTTTTTGTTTAAAAAAATAAAAAAAAAACAATCTATGTCCTGCCCAAAATATATTTTTTTATTTTTTTATAATTTGCTAAAAACTAGGTATTAGAAAACGCTACATCGCAATGTCGAGAATGATTTCAATTCAGTTTATTTGCTTTCGTTGCATAAACATCTTCGCACTTTAAGGCAACACTGTGGCGAATGTATTTGGCGGTTAATATACATTGAAGGTCATTTAGAGGTTTTTTTCTAAACACATTTTTTTTTGTATAATTTAAAAATTATAATTTGTTATCTCTCTTTTGATGCCTTTGTTAAAGAAATATTATTTATCAGTTTAAAACAGAATACGTGGAGGTGTGTGCCCCTTTTGGAAACATGCAGGCTTACATATTAACATTAATAGAATAATGTTAACGTGTAATTAAATATCAGAATTTTTTTCGTTCTTTTGAAGTATTACTTACTTTACATATCTTTCTGCTTTCATTTCTCATTCATGTTTGGTTACATAATCTACTAATTTCATTTTAAAGTTTAATTTATTTTTTGTTAATACCTCCTCTATAAATAAAAATCATTCTATTTTATGATTATTACTCGTTACTAGGGGATTTAAGAAAGGTAAGGTGTTTCATAATCAATAGATAATTAAACAGCGTCGCACCTGGAAAAACTACGACAAAAACGCGCGCGAAATAAATTCCGTACACTATCTGTACGCGTCCAGGTCTGGTTTGTGATTTCACTAATTTTCCTATAAAAACTACACCACTCTTGAAGTTAAAAATGATTTAAATTTTTTAAATCATTTTTTTTTAAATTTTACTGTGCAGATATTTCATTTCAAGTTTTAGCCATTTCATTTTCGCATATGAAAAGACTTTCTTCCTTTCCCCTTTTTTCCTTTTTTCTTTTGTCTTTTATCTTAGTTTAAGACGAAAACACAATCTCTTTTAAAAATTATGTGAAACGAATATACAGTGTGCGTTTCGGCTTTCAACGGTACAGATCGTGTGCAGAATTTGTTTTCGTACGGGTATTTTGCCCATAGTTTTCCATGTGCGACACTGTTTAATTATCTGCTGATGATGACAACTTAGTTGTCGAAATACGTATACAGAATACGAAAATTAATGTGGAAAGGGGTTATATATCAATCTTAAGTTAACCAACCACAGGTCCCATCAAAATTACCAACTATTAATATAACTGTAATTTTCCTGTTTATGCCCGTGGTATTGATTGAAACCCTTCGTTCTACGTATTGGAAGTACTATGTTCTTTCTGAAAATTTTAGTACAAGGACGAAGGCTCATGTTCCTTCCAAAGAAAATGATGGCTACACTTTTGGTTAAACCGGAAGTGTTGCCATCATAAAAATATTTTCTTTGAAAACAACATAAGCCTTCATGGCTACACTTCCGGTTAAACCAGAAGTGTAGCCAATTAGAAAAATGTGTTTTTTAGTCTGGTTAAACCGGAAGTGTTGCCATCATAAAAATATTTCTTTGAAAACAACATAAGCCTTCATGGCTGCACTTCCGGATAAACAGAAGTGTAGCCAATTAGAAAAATGTGTTTTTTAGTCTATATTTGAATTCTTCAAGATATTCTAGGAAGTTTTTCGTAAGTTTTCCTTTATAATGTATAAATTCAACAATTTTAGAGATATTTGAATTTTATTCTACATCATCATTATTATTTAATGTAGTTATTTTGACACCGGAAATGATAATATTTGCAGCATAAATAGAATATCCCTCAAGTTTTCCTCTAAATTTCCTGGACCACATGAAATAATATTTTCGTAATAACGGCAAACACTAAATTTATTTATTTCCGCACCCAACTATAAAAAAAAGTTGCGCAAATTTTCTAACTGTAAAGTAAAAATTCACGTATTTTAAAATAAATAACAAATTCCTATCATATTTTTCTGCGGTTCGCGGTTTACGAAACCAACATTACTAACAGTAAATAGAAAATACGCAATTTCTCTATCGCTTGTACAATTTAAATTTGTAAAAGTGATCAGCGGAAGTACTTACACGTATTAAAAACTTCGAAAAATCCGGAAATATATGTAATTTAGCAGTTGAATGTCCAAAGGTGTCGACCGCACAATACGTGTCTTCTGATTAATTTTGCGACGTTACCATATACGTGGAAGGATTACATTCTTCTTCCATATTCGTTAAAGTAAATAACGAAATTTTAATGTTTCGAAATTATACACTTTGTTGACAAATTTTCTACAAAATAGGAAAAAACTTTTTATTTCGTATATTAGGAAAAATATTTATTTTGTATAAAAGATTTCCTAGCAGTAAAGCTTGCAAAATTAATAGAGAAATTGACAAATTATCCCGTTACTTACTAATATTGTACTGTAGGGTGGAGAAAAATTTTTTTTTTTAATTTAGTTTTTCCTGTATTAAGAATCGATGCTCTAAATACTTAAAGATGCAGAGAAAAAATCTTATCTTCCTAGGTCAACGTCTTGAGGTGGCGCACAAGAATTTAATTTGTGGACATTTATCATTTATGAAAAGGTAAACAGTGTAGTTTAAAATTGTTTTTTAATCAATTAATTCAAACAGTTTCAGTCTTTTATTTACTCACATCAAGCATATTTAATACAAAAACAAAAATCATTCGTTTGCTAATTGAAAAAATTTGAGATTTCGACTCAAACAGCGGTATGTCTTGCCTTGCTTTAATTCTAGAGCGATTGAAACCATCTCTTGCTTCTGACTTATACTATACTTATACTTTTCATCAAATACGGGGATAGTTTGACAAGTAGTGAGAATGACACATAGGTGGCGCTCTAATTGGTAAAACAAATTCACTGTAATTTAGGTTGCCTATTTATATGTTTACATTTCGATATTTAGATAAATCGATTGATTAGTTTATTTTTGACAGCTGATTGAAAAAGAAGCAGTACGTCGCTTAGTTAAAATGGAAACAGCAGAGCATCGTGCGGTGATTAAATACTTCGTAATTAAGAGTATGAAAGCTACCGAAATAAAAGATGAGTTACGGGAAACATTAGATGAATCTGCTCCATCATCCGCCACAATAAGTAGATGGGTAAATGAATTTAAACGTGGTAGAACAAGCTGTGTTGATGAAGCGCGCTCTGGAGCACCCAAAATCGTAACTTCTAAGGAAATGATTATAAAAATCCATAATATTATTACGCAATATCGACGACTAAAAGTGAGAGAGATAGCAGACATGGTAGACATTTCAACAGAACGCGCACACCACATTTTAACGAAAGAATTGGGCCTTTCCAAGCTTTCGGCAAGATGGTGCCGCGATTGCTTACTACTGATCAAAAGTTCACTCGTTTGCGCATTTCCAATGAGTGTTTGGACTTTCATAAGTGGAATCCGGTTGATTTTTGTAGGCGATTTGTTACTTGCGATGAAACTACACTGCAGTACACCCGAAACTAAACAACAGTCGAAACAATGGTTAGAACGTGATTCTGCACCTCCAAAGAAAGCAAAAAAACCACTTTATCGGTAAACAAGGTTAGGTCATCAATTTTTTTGGGTTCAAAGGGCATTTTGCTCATTGATTACCTTTAGAAAGGTGCCACAATAAACGGACAATATTATGCAGAACTTCTACAAAAATTAAATGTTGAGATTCGTGCTAAACGGCCAGGAATGGCAAACAAAAGATTCTGTTTTACCAAGACAACGCTCCCTCGCATACCAGCACAGTTGCGATGTCCAAAATCCACCAGTTGCATTTCCAATTTGTACCGTATGCGCCCTATTCGCCGGATCTAGCCCCTTCCGACTTCCACCTTTTTCCAAAATTGAAAACGGTCCTAGGTGGAAAGAAATTTTCGTCTAACGACGAGCTTATCATCTTCGTAAATGAGTATTTTGCAAGCCTTCCGGAATCGCATTTTAGAGATGGCATAAGGGCATTGGAGCACCGTTGGAATAAATATATTGCTCTTTTAGGAGAATATATTGAAAAATAAAAATTATTTTGTATTTAAAAAATTCGTTTTTCTTTTCCATTCTCACTACTTGTCAAACTACCCTCGTAAGGCGACAATATTCCTCATAATATTAGCTGCTTTTCCTGAATCTATTGTGAAATATCCAATATATTCAGAATTTGGCTCAGATACCATTGAAATATGTTCTTCGATAATAGTCTTACGCTGTGACTTATTCTCATTTGAAATTATAATTAAGGTTTTGTCTTTACGACGATCAAATTAAATAGAAGTCAGAGGTTTTTCACTGCTAATAGAGCTCAACTGCTTTCGAACTTTTTTCCTTTCTCGACGTATTTTACTACGATCTATTACGCTTGATAAGTTTTCCGCATCTGTAAATCAACCATTACTGCGTTTACAATAAATGCTGTAGATCGATCTGAAACTCCAGGCTTGTCACGAGCTGTAGCAAGGGTTTGCAACTTGTATCTCATCTGCTTATTTCCCTTTTAATTTTCTCTTTTGTGAACTTTTGTTTTTCCTTCATTAAAGCAAAAATCATCTTGCTCTGATTCTGACATAGACGAAGAAATACTTGAAATCATGTTTTTTTTGAACGAATTGATCATATTTTCTCTTTCGAACTTCATTGCGTCGTATAGATTTTGTTATCAACCTATCCACATAGCCAATATATATTCTACGCTCATTTCGTTGGTCCTTTAAAAACTTTTCCTCTGCTGGAGGTACTTTTGTCACACATTTACATATGTTTCTGCACGCGCACTTACATGTTGCGATGTCAAATAATTGTTTTTGAGATGCCTTTACGAAATTTAGTTTTTTGACTTCATTGCGCAGTTTCTTCATATTTTTGTATCTGTTGTAATAGGAAATCAATCTTGGCAAAATTTGTTCAACAACTTTTTCGCTTATACGTTAATGTTGATGTAATAATTACCGAGGACTTTTAAAAAAAGTAGTGTTAAATACATTTGAAATATTTGAACTTTCAAAAGACCAATTCTTAACGTTTATGATTGCTGGCGCCGCAATAATGCGTTTTGTAGGTCGGTCTCTTAAGGACGACTGTGGTAACTTCTTACATATGTATTATCTGCTTCTGGGTTTCCGGGCTGGAACCGCGTC
The DNA here is from genome assembly GCA_031893035.1 of Dermolepida albohirtum. Taxonomy (NCBI): domain Eukaryota; kingdom Metazoa; phylum Arthropoda; class Insecta; order Coleoptera; family Scarabaeidae; genus Dermolepida; species Dermolepida albohirtum. Next base: position 134,061 of record JAVIWB010000450.1, on the reverse strand, counting down.
ACTAGTATATCTGCCGACGTTTCGTACCCATTTGTATGGGACATCTTCAGGGCTGAACTACTGCACTGAAAACTGACTGAAAACAGTTTCCAGCCCGGAAACCCAGAAGCAGATAGCATGGACCACGACCGCGGAAATCTACGTACCAAATTTCTTACATATTACTTGTAAAATCCATTTATATCTTGTGGCAGAAATGATTCGACGCTGTTGTTAAAAATAAATTGTTTTATAGCCCGCACAAAAGCAATATTCCTTAAATCCACTAAACGTGTTCGAGAATTACACAGGTAAAGTTGCAACATCCTCGAACACAAACAAAGGCAGCATTTTATTATTTTATGCATAAAAAAATTATGTCTATAGTTTTACAATTTGGTCATAAAGAAGCCACTACCATCGAGGAAAGTCAAAAGAAATTCCAAGTTGTTGAAGTTGAAGCAGATGTACAAATAATTTTTAACAATTAGAAAGAAATAGTTGAAACAATAGCTAAAATAGATAGTGTACTAAAGAAAGATGCAAATTTTACCGCATTAAAACAAATTTGTAGAAATAGTGAGTACACAATGCACAAGCAATTATACAAGTAAAACATTACTAGATGTCCATTGGTCATTCTCTTAAAATAAGAGCATTTTTATCTCCAGCGAACTTAATTTGGTGAAACTACCGTGAAAACTTATCTGGTGTTTCAAATATTTAACTGATCTTATCCTGTTTGTGATTACACTAAAAACGTTGTTTAAAAAGGTGGATCACGTTTCATAAATTATATAAAACTATTTATTTTATATACCTTCTATCACGCGCACGCCTATGGTGCACCAACCATATTCCTCATTTTAATTATGACTAACATAGGGAAAGTATCCTTGGAAGAATCTAATTGTATTAATTTCAAAAACAAATATTTATTGTGCAATAAAACGACTTGCATATACTATAATAAAACTTGAAACAAAACTAGTTTACATGTAATTAGAATCCATCTATTAATAGAAACCAAATATTTACAGCACCGGAAAATACCCGGATTACGGTCGCGTGTAGATTTAAAAATATTTTCATAATCGATTCGAATAAAAAGCAATTTTAAAACAATTATAATTGTTCCGAAAATTCCGTTTACTATTTATAAATTCCATTTACTATTTTTAGTCATGAAGAGAATAAAAAAGAATGTGAGTAATCAATAAGTTTATCGGTTTCAGAGAAAAAAAGGAAATTTTATTGCATGCATATGTACATATGTACAGTCTGTGGAAAAAGTAATGTCCCCCACTTGTAAACACTACGTACCAAACACTTTCTAAGGCAAAGCTTCGTTTTTAAATTATAATACGCGTGTAGCTGTTTATATTTCGGGAACTGGCAACACTATTAGTGTTGCCTCCGATCTGATGATTGCATCGTGAAATTTGACATTTTCGACAATACATTTACCTTGACAGTTTTATTATCCGGTCGCTATTTCTATTGTTGACAGTAACTTGAAAATATAAGTCAGCGAAAAAATGGAATTAATTCGCGAACGTTTTTTATTTTTCGTAACTTTCGGCGTGGAGTATCTCAACAAGAATGTATCGACGAGCTGAATTCTTTATATGGTGATGAAGCACCATCGAAAACTACAGTATATCGTTGGTATAGTGAATTCAAACTTGGACGGCGTTCTTTGGACGATGAATTTCGTGATGGTTGTCCCACAAATGTTGTTGTGTCGGAAAACATTAGTGCTGTGTCTGAATTGATCATGCAAGACCGTCATGAGACATACCGTGAGATCGCGGCATCCCTAGGTATTAGTAACATCAGCGTGCATAAGATCCTGCATGAACATTTAGCCGTTAAGAAGTTATGCTCACGTTGGGTACCACATAATTTGACAAACGCTCAAAAATGGACTCGTGTCGATTGGTGCCAAGAAATGCACAAAAAATACAACGGCGGTGCTTCAAAAAACATTTAAAAAGTCGTCACAAGTGATGAATCCTGGATCTATACGTATGAGTCCGACAGTATATAGCAGTGGACTGTGTGGGTATTCCAAGATGAGCCAAAGCCAACAAAAGTTCGTGCTCGAAGCACATCAAAACAAATGGTCGCCCGTTTTTTCGGAAAAACCGGTCACGTTCCAACCGTGCCTTTAGGAAGTTGTTGAACGGTCAATTCCGAATGGTACACAACTATTTGCTTGCCAAAAGTTTTTGAACAAATAAAGAAAACAAACCGAAAACGACAGATCATTCTCCACCATGACGATGCGAGCTCTCACAGGTCGGTTCAAATAATTGAATATTTGACCAGGCAAAACATTGAATTGACGTACAGGCCTGATCTAGCATCCTGTGATTTCTTTTTGTTCCCACACCGTTGACCATGAAGAATAAACATCGTGGTCAACGGTTTTCTATGCCGGAAAAAGCAGTTGAGGCATTCAAAACTTATACAATATTTCGGAGATTACGCCTTCACAGTGGCAGCAATACTTTTCGGATTGGTTTAAAGGAATGCAAAAGTGCTTTGATTTTCAAGGAGAATATTTTGGAAAGCAATAAAACTATTTTCGATAATAAAACTTTTTTTTTGTTTACCCTTCCCGAAATATAAACGGCTACCCTCGTACACATATGTCATCTTATTCTACTGACATCAAGCTTCAAAGCCAAATATGTTATAGTTTGCGAAGGGAACACGTCATAGGTTTATACTTCTGAAAATGTCGAGTTTAGTGCCTGAAAAAGTGCAGTTACGGCACACATTACTGTTTTTATTTAATCAAAAGAAAACAGTCATCGTTTGCTAGCAGAAATTTACGGCGAGCAACCATAAAAATTCGAAAATTCAAAAGTGATGATTTCGATGTGCAAGACAAAGATCTGGTAGACCGAAAAGGTTTGAAGATGTGAAACTGCAGGAGTTATTGGATGAAGACCTAACCCAAACTCAAAAGCAATTGACAGAAACGTTAAATGTGATCCAAGAAACAATTAGCGATTGATTATGGGCATTGGAAAGAATCCAAAAGATGGGAAAATGGATGTCACATCAATCGAATGAAAATCGACAAACAGTCTGTGAAATGCTGCTTGAACGTGACGGGTGATCAAAATGGATTTATTTCGAAAACCCTAAGCGCAAAAAATCATAATTATCACCAGAAGAAGCCGGCCCATCAACTCCAAGGCCAAATCGTTTTGGTCGCAAGACAATGCTTTGCGTTTGGTGGAACTAGAATGGCGTGGTGTATTACGAACTGTTCAAATCTAGTGAAACAGTTAATACTGATCGCTACTGACAACAAATTTTCAATTTGAACCATGCATTGATAGAAAAACGTCCAGAATTGACTCGATGACACAATAAAGTGATTTTACAGCAAGATAACGCGCCATCTCATGCAGCAAAAACGGTAAAGGCAGTATTGAAAGCACTTGGATGGGACATAATATAGCACCCGCTGTACTCTCCAGATCTTGCCCCGTCCAACTATCACTCCAACTAATACCCTAGTTAATCCCCTATTGAAAAGAATAGGTGGAAAGGGGAAATTGTGGATTTTAGAAATTTAGTGTCATTCTAGCAGTGTGTGAGCAACGTGCGTTTGTGAGTTTGTGGTAGAGATCAATTATATTATCCTATTTTTTCATGTTGTGTCAATTATTTGTTGAAGAAAAATGCCTAAAACACGCGAGTTGTCGGTAGGGGAACGCGCCCAAATAGTACTACTGCATTCCCAGAAGTTATCGATAGCTGCAATTGCAAAAAAAAAATGTTCGCGATGTGCAGTCCGTACAACCATTAGTCGCTATCAGGAGAGTGGGTCGTTTGTTAACAGATCAAAAAGTGGCAGAAAACCCTGTACCTCGATTAGAGAAGACAGAATTTTACAAAGACTGGCTCTCAGTGATAGGAAAAAATCGTCGAAACAGCTCGCCAGTGGGCTGAAACAGCGTTATCGCGTAACAGTTTCTGCGCAAACAGTGAGAAGGCGTCTCCAGCGTGCTGGTTTACGAGGGTGTAAAGCGCGACGTAAACCGCTTTTAACTGACGCTCATAAAAAGAAGCGGTATTTATGGGCTAAACAACATGAAAATTGGACAATCGAGAAGTGGTCGAAGATTCTTTGGTCTGATGAATCGAATATCGAGGTATGTAAGTACATCTTCATGACTAATATTCTTATCGTTGTATGCAATTCAGTCTACATGTAACATTAAACAAAATTAATTCTGTCTAAGTGCTAACTTTCTTCTTTTGCCTGGCAGCTTTGGGGACTACCTGGGACGCTATACGTTCGGCATAGGCAAGGGGAAGCTTATGAATCACAATGTATCATTCCCACAGTAAAATTTGGAGGTGGTAGTATCATGGTTTGGGGTTGTATGTCTGCATACGGTGTTGGAGAAGTGTACCTGTGCGATGGACGGATGAATAGCCAACGCTATTTAGCCATGTTGGAGGAAGTATTAGAACCGTCTGTGCTAAAACTATTCGACCAGGATATTCCACAATACATTTTTCAGTAAGATAATGCGCCCTGCCACAAATCGGGAGCTGTAATGCGTTGGTTCGAGGAAAACACAGTGGAGGTATTGGATTGACCGCCACAAAGTCCCGATTTGTCGCCCATTGAAAATTTGTGGCGTATCTTAAAAACTAAGATCACGGAACATAAATGCCTGTCAAAAGCAGAATTAACAACAAAAATTCGCGAAATATGGGCTGCAATACCATCGGCAGAGTGTTACAATTTAGTAGCAAGTATGCCTCGACGAGTACGAGCTGTCATTAAGGCCAAGGGCGGAGCGACAAAATATTGATAAATTGTACTATATTACTAAATAACACTTTGTATATAATTTTCACAACAGTTTTATTTTCCTCACCTCTCTTTTGACTAAACTATATAAACTATATGTATGTATGTATGTACATAAATTCGTAAGGTGTCTAATACATTTGAGCATGATTGTATATATTTGTTATATAAATATACATAAAGCGAGGTATGGGTGTAATATGGAAACACTTATGGCCGGTAGTGTATATAAATGCAAAACTATAACGTTGCACATTATCAAGAAAGAAATACATCCTGCCACATAATATTAGAACAGTTTGTACATACATACGTAGATATGCGAATGTTTTCTCTTGTATAATATTGCACTTGCAATATTTTATACGTAATTGTATAACACACTATCAAATTCAAAATATTTGTAATTGAAACACAACATGATATTTTGTAATACAACACTGTACAAACAATAAAATCTGCTCAATTGGCATAATAGACAAGCATTCTTAAACACAGATATATCAAGCGTAAATGTACCCTGTGTATATCGAATACATGCGCATATATTCTATTGAACTAAATTATAACATGTGGCGCTGACATTCTTTTTACTTATGACGGTTTTGTATAGACCGATTGTTTGAATAAACCGCTGGGCAATGGAAAAGTACTGGACGTAGTCTGCATGTTCTTGGTAGCAAGCGACAACCTATATTCAAGGACAAGGCGCAGACGATTGTTTTATCCCCAACACAGAACGTTGTTATGAAAAGCCGGAAGGTGAGCCCGTTGAAAATTGCCATGTTATGAAAGAGAATTTTGCGGTCTAGATTATTTAATCGTACTGGCACTTTTTATTCAAAGTAGCGCTGATATTTTGTCGGTGTTAGAAGCAGATTGATAATGACAAAATTAAGGGATGTTTCAAACTTCGCGGCTTTCTTAAAGAATAAATAAAACACATAATTTGCATTCACTTTCAAAAACTTTTTATTGGTAATTGAGGTATCAGTTATGACATTTGTATGCGAAAAATAATATCTGCCAAATGGCCTCTTCTTGCAGCTCCGCAGACGTCCACGCTTTTGTTAAAATTTTCAATGGCATTTTGACATAATTGAGGTTCTATCTCACCAGTGACACGAATAATTTCATCTTTCAAAGATTGTGGATTGTTTTTATAAACCTGACTTTTCACGTAACCCCAAAGAAGATAGTCTAACGGTGTCAAATCACATGATCTCGGTGGCCAATTACGATCACCGTTTCTTAAGATTACACGTGCAGGAAATTTTTCACATGTCCTCTAGATCAATATTCATTAATTCAGGCCACAAAAATTCGATTATCAGCCGACGATATCGATCACCATTAACAATTACAGCCTCACCAGCAGAAGTAAGGTCCAATTACACCACCTGACCATAATGCACACCCAACAGTAATTCCTTTAGGATGCATAGGTTTCTCATGAATAACCGTTTCTTGAGATTACACGTCCAGGAAATTTTTCTCTCAATAAATCAATTGATTCGTGTGCAAAGTGAAGTGTAGCGCCATCCTGTTGAAACCACATATCCTCTAGATTAATATTCATTAATTCAGGCCACTAAAATTCGGTTATCATCCGACGATATTGATCACCATTGACAGTTACAGCTTCACCGGCAGCATTTTCAAAAAAGTAAGATCCAATTACACCACCTGACAATAATGCGCACCAAACAGTAACTCGTTTAGGATACATAGGTTTCTCATAAGAAATTCGTGGATTTTCCTCACCCCAGATACGGCAATTTTGTTTATTAACATAGCCACCAAGTTCAAAATGTGCCTCATCGGAAAACATTATTTTTCGAGAAAAATCAGCTGCTTGTTCATTGATGAAATTGACAAATGAACGACGTTTTAAATGATCTAATGGCTTCAGTTCCTGTGTTATTTGAACCTTATATGCCATCAGAGCTAAATTCTTGTGTAAAATACGTCAGGTTGTTCCTCCACTAAGTCCAAGTTGTTGTGAAAGTCGTCTAATGGACATTTCAGGATCTTCAGCAACACTTTTACGAACCAAACCAATATTTTCTTGTGAACGAACACTACGACTGTATTTTTCACTTTTTTGATCTTCCACCGGTCTCTTGAAATTTTTAAATGATTCGACCAATAGTGCTTTCAGATGGACGATTATGTAAACCATAAAATTCACGTAATTCAGAGAACGCTGATTTCCATAAAATAATTCAACAATTTGAACGCGTTGTTGTACCGTATACGAAGCTATTTTTATAAATGTCATGCATCACATACCCAGACAAATTCAGTGCGCCATCTATATTTTATTTATTCTTAAAAAAAACCGCGCAAATTGAAACAGATTGATTTAGATTGAAAAAAATTAAGCTCAAACTACTTATTTTTCGTAGCTATATAATATATGTCATCGTGTGTGTCTTTTTTTAGAGATTATAGCTGATACAAGTAGGGGCAATGAAATTTTGCTTGCAGGCACACTGTTTTTTGAATGTTTTTTGTTACTACATTTTGACCATTTTATTTAAAAATTTGTTTCAATTAGAAATTTTGATAAAACAACTACATCTCTCAAAAAAAAAATCAGAAAAACCAGTCGTAAACAAACTGTACATTTCCTAATTTTTTTTCAGCATTTTTATTTTAAAATTATTAGTTTATATGAATTACGATTATTATTAATCTACTGATCGTCGTTTTAATTGGAAAATATTATATTTACTTTGATGGAACCTTTTTAAAAACAAGAAATTGTTATTATTAATGGTATTTTTATATTTATATTCATAAATATAAAAAAAATTTGTGTTAATTAAAATACAGAACATAACAAAAATTGTTTAAAATAAACAGTCTGCCGCAGAGAAAACCGAGCTTTTTTAAAATAGTAATTCTTAGTGACGTCATCTATTAAAATATATATGCGTCGGTAAGGTAGATGTTTCACCAATGTTATGTCAAAATATCATGACATTTGCATCATTAGAAGTCGAGAAATTGCGTATAAAGTAACAGTCTGTATTTGGCATTGGTCGAAAAATAAATTTTGAAGAAAGAGCAAATATCAAGTTTTGTTTTAAACTCGGTAAATCGTTTATACATAATAGCAAAAATGTTTTGGGTTGTTTAAACAACAGCTTTAAGACTATTAACGGAAATTTTTTCTTCGGCAGTGGTTGGAAAAGCTGTTGTTTAAACAACCCAAAACATTTTTGCTATATATGTGAAGAATATGTATTCAAAGATTATTGAAAATTTATTTCTAAATTCGTTAAAAGTATCTATTTGCTGTACTTCAGCATGTCAGCATGCTCCTGGATAAAAATGACAAATCCTAGATTCCTAATTATGTTTGTAAATCGTGTGTTGAATATTTAAGATTATGGAAAAGCTGCGAAAGAAATGGCTTTAAATTCGGAAATCCAACCATTTGACTAACACTAAAAAGATCATCTAGACGATTGTTACTTTTGTGAGTATCCAAGTTTTTGTAGTTCCCCGTGCAATATTCAGTTGACGTCCCAATTCCGCCAGTTTCTGAACTCTTAATACAATATGATTTAGAATCAAGATCATTAGAAAATGATACTGATTTTGAACGCTTATCAAACGATAAACTCCAACGCTTTTCGCAGAATAAGCTGGATGATCTTGTAAGAAATTCTAATCTTTCTAAATAAGCCTCTGAATAGATGTCATCACGACTATAAGAAACGCTTACTCCAGACGAAAAAAATATTTTTTATCGAGAAAGAGAAAAAGAGTTACGAAGTTGTTTTGCCCAAGAAGAAAATCTTACCTTTTGTTCAGATATTAAAAGTTTGTTGATAACAATGGGTTTGACACAATATGCACCAAGTGAATGCCGTTAATTTATTGACAGTTCAGAATTCTTAAATGTACTTTATTACATAATGGAAGTAACTACATCGGGATACACATTGCTCACAGTACAAAGTTAAAGCAAGAATATTGCACGCGTTTAATGTTCTACTGCAAAGTACTATTAATATTGGGTTGGCAACTAAGTTCTTTCGGTTTTGTAGTATAAAATAAAATACTTTTTTTTTAAACAAAGAATAGTTTTTAATCAATTATACAATATATTTTCCATTTTGCTCAATGACCTTTTGCCATCTTTCTTTCAGCTGCATGATTCCGCGCTCACAAAATTTCCGGTCCTTATCAGCAAAAAACTGAACCAGGTGCGAGTGAAGGTCATCGTCGTTTGTGAAAGTTTTACCATTCAAAGAATTATGCAAACTTCGAAATAAATGGTAATCAGATGGTGCTAGATCAAGGCTGTATGGGGGATGTGGCATCACTTCCCAGCCAAGCTCCAATAGTTTCCCACGAGTTGCCAAAGATGTGTGAGGGCTTGCATTATCTTGGTGGAAAACTACACCTTTCCGATTTGACAATTCTGGCCGTTTTTCTTTGAATGCTTCATCCAGTTTTATTAATTGTTGACAGTAAATATCAGAATTAATCGTTTGGTTCCTTGGAAGTAGCTCAAAAAACACAACACCTTTGTAATCCCACCAAACTGACAGCATGATCTTTTTTGCATGCAATTCAGCTTTCGATGTGGTTTGAGCTGGTTTATCGTGTTTGCTCCATGATCGTTTTCGAACCATGTTACTGTACAGGACCCATTTTTCATCACCAGTGATGATTCTTTTTAAGAAAGGGTCGGTTTCATTTCGTCTAAGGTGCATATCGCAAAAGTTGATTCTTTGTGTTAAATGAATTTCTTTCAATTCGTGAGGTACCCAAATATCAAGCTTCTTAACTAGCCTAAGACATTTTAAATGTTTTTCAATTGTTGTGTGCGATACATGTAGCCTCTCCGCAACCTCTCGAACAGTTATATGACGATCCTCTTCAATTATGACTTTGATTTGGTCATCATCAACTTCAGTAGGTCGACCAGAACGTTGCTCATCTTTGAGGGAAAAAATCTCCAGAATGGAATTTTTTATACCAATTCTGACACGTGCGCTCTGTTAAGTGATTAGCACCATAAACTTCACATATCTTTTTGTGAGCCGCAGCAGCTTTCTTTCCTTTACGGAAATAAAATAGTAAAATACGTCGAAAATGTTCGTTTCTGCACTCCATTTAAAATTAACCCACAACTAATAGCTTTAATAAAAATCACGCACTACTTGCTTCTGAAATTACGTCAATGTGACTAGTATCACGCGACAAACGGTAAAGTACAGCACTAACGTACGTTATACAAAAAATAAAGCAACGCTCTCTATCAGTAAAAACCGAAAGTACTTAGTTGCCAACCCAATAATACAAAAGGTCTAATAAAGAGATTGGTATTACATCCATAACTGTTCACGTAATAAATAGATATAGCAATACAACACACAACAAAAAATATATTGAGCCGCCACTGAAGTACTTATATATTTCATCCCTATTTTTTGCTATATCATATTTTACGCATATTTTGAGACGTGTTATATTCTTGTTTAACGGAACGAATTATACAAGTGTAAACAGGTTTCATTGTCAAAATAACCATTCACATATTTTTCTAAGAAGGTGAAAGAGATATAAATATAGATAAGTTTGTAAACAAATATTTTTACCTGCTGTAAAACCTTACAAAATATAGGCTCTGTCCAGAGCAAATTCCTTTTATATTAATGGACTTTACTTTTAATACTTCCTATTTAATACGAGGGACGATCAGAAAATTTTTAATAGTAGGACGTGTATTCGTATAAATACTAAAATGTTAGCGCCAATTGATAGTTTCCAACTGCAATTTTCTTTGATTAAATTTAAAATATGTGGAGATGTATTCTATTTGATATGGAACAATATGGAAATTTTGCTGAATGCTTTGCCTACTATGATTTTTCAAGACTTTAAACTAGGTTTATCGGATAACGAAAGTCGTTCAAATTTAGTAACAGTTCTTGATGACGATAGTCATCGATGCATAAATTGGGTGGGTACTTCATTAGATGTGTAGAAGGTATTCGTTGCTGATATGTACACTACCGTTCATAAGTATTTGGGCACCCATATTTTATAAAATTATTTGAACAGCATAGCTTCTAGGAAATTCATTCTTGTAATATTGGATAGGTATAAGGAAAGTATTAAATCTACAGAAACGCTGCATAAGTAACATTATGTATTACCTTATTACCTGCAATAAACCAAAATTTGTTATTGGGACTACCTGGGGATTAGCGCAATAAAAGTTTCTCCAAGTTCTTGTAATTGTCTTTCTGTGAAGGATACTGAAGGATAAGTTTAGTAATGATGTTTTAATGACCTCGGGCGAGTCTCATGTTAGATTTTTGAAATTGCCCTCAGTTACGTTTCTGTATTCGTTGTGAGATATTCCTGTGCTAGTAGTGTTGTTAAGATCGTTAAATATGCCAAAAAGAAAAGAGATGGACATTGAAACGCGTTCTCTTATAATTGCGCACCATCAAGATGGCAAAAGCAACCGGCAAATTGCGAAACAATTAAAATTAAATAATACTTCCGTAGACTATGTCGTCAAAAAATACCGAGAAAGTGGCAGTGTTCTCAATAAATCACGGAGTGGGAGACCCAGAGCGACAACTTCTGCTGAGGATCGTGCAATAGTGATCACAAGCAAAAGAAATCGACGGAAAACAGCCCCAGAAATCGCTGCAGAAATCAATGCAGACCGTCCAAAGTCAATAAGCGTAACAACGGTCAAACGTCGCTTGTACAAAGCAGGTTTGTACGGACGAATTGCAATGAAAAAACCGTTATTGCGCAAACAGAATAAGCGGAAACGCTTAAACTGGGCTCGTGAACACCAACATTGGACAGTTGAACAGTGGAGTAAAGTCTTGTGGACCGATGAGTCAAAGTTCGAAATTTTCGGGTCCAGAAGACGTGTTTTCGTTCGGAGATCTACAGGTGAGCGTGCGGCAGAGCAATGTATTGTGCCTACGGTTAAACATGGCGGTGGTTCCGTGATGATCTGGGGTTGTTTTGGTGGTACGGTCGTGGGTGATATTGTGAAAATTGAGGGAATACTAAGGAAAGAGCAGTATCGAAACATTTTGGAGACCAACGCTATTGCTTCAGGATTAAGACTTTTTGGGTAGGAATTTTGTATTCCAGCAGGATAATGACCCAAAGCACACATCCAAAATATGCAAAGACTATTTGCAACTCTTGGAAGCGGAAGGATCCATCGAAGTTATGAAATGGCCTCCCCAAAGCCCCGATCTAAATCCAATAGAGTTATTGTGGGAGGGACTTGATCGGGAGGTCCGGAAAGCAGTACCAACATCGGAGGCTGATTTGTGGAGGAAACTGCAGGAAGCTTGGGTCCGCATAACACCGGATACATTAGCAAAACTAATTGCAAGAATGCCGCGATTATGTGCTGCCATTATAAAAAACAAAGGAGGTCACATAGATGAATCGAAAATTTAAATATAATATGTAATTCTACTGCCAGATACTGGTACTAGTTATGTATGTACATGTAATAAATATATTTTCATTTTTTCACTAGTGCTTTTAATCATTTCTTCTAAATTTATGGGTGCCCAAATACTTATGAACGGTAGTGTATGTACGTAATGCAATGCGCGTCCTTGTGTGTTTACTTGTAGCACGGAGTTTTGTACGTTCTATAGAATTATGACTCATTTTCCCATCTTTCGGATTTTTCCCATTATTCGTAATCGGTCGCTAATTGATTCTTGGGCCACATTTAACGCTTCTGACAACGGTTTTTGAGTTTGGGTTGGGTCTTCATCCAATAACTCCTGCAGTTACGCATCTTCAAAGTTTTTCGGTCTACCAGAATGTTTTTTGTCTCACACATCGAAATTACCACTTTGAATTGTCAAAACCACGCCTCGCATTATATTATTGCACTTTTCAGGCACTAAACTCTACATCTTCAAAGGAGTATAAATCTATGACGGTGTTACTTTCCGGTACGCTGATATATTAAATACATTGTCGCGATTGTGATATAAAACACATTTGCTAAACTAAACGCTCAATAGAGTATTAAAAACATATCTAGCACATTAAATTTAATCGACCTGAGAAATCTAGTTTGGCGAAACATGAAAATAATCATAGTATAACCGCAGGTTGTCTCCATTTAATCAAAAATATAAACAATTACCGTGAATTAGAAGGTCACGAGAACATCTTTATTGTGAAAAATAAAAATCATGTGGTCAACTCCATACCATATTCTGGCTTCTATGAATTCCTGGAAGGCACGACCGTTAAAAAGGTCTGTAGGTCTTTGGGAGCCTGCATTAGTACAAGTATTAGTTTTTAAGACTAAGAAATATTGACTTACAGATTACTTGTAAAGGTGAATATCTGTTTTGGTTTTATCGGGGTAAATGTGGGAAACTTTTTTGTGTGAGCATTACCGCAGAGCCAGATGTTGCACTGTGATTAATAATCTGCTTATGATACCAACTTAGTTGTCGAAATATATATACAGAGTACAAACATTAATGTTATAAATAAGGGCTTTTTTTGCCTTTTTTAATCAATACTTCTGAGCAAGTAGCTTATATCCTCCTGTTATATGTTCTGTAGAGTTATTATTATTGCTATTATTTTTATTATTAAGAAATTTTTAACTAATGCGAAATGAAGTTATTTTCTGTAAAATCCTTGTAATCGTTTTCGAGCTGAAATTCTTTAAAACAAACCTCTTATTCGTTGACATATGTTGTAATAAGTGAACAATACATATCAGAATTTAATACGTTGAACACATCGTTCTAATAGGGAGGTTACAACAATATTCTTGAATTAAAATCACCGAAATATCAATTTATTAATTAGCATTTCTGTGGATATTTCGTCTATATTTTCATAAACAAAATTTTAAATTTTAATGCACACAAAAGTTATTTGCCGATATTAGCATAAGTTGGATAAATTCTTCAAAATTGATACAATCAAAATTCGAGAATTTTATAAAAGCGTCAAATAAACATATTCGTAGCTATGTATGGGCCTTCATCTTTACTTAGAAAATGGGATGAGGTGCTCCCGAAGATACTTCTAGAAATCGCCTTTTACCAGGTAAATATCGGCCCTTGCTTTTCTCAATGTATCTTAAATGTTAATATTATATTGCCTCTTTTAAAGCTATATAACGAACAAGAAGTTTTTAGTGTCTCTGTGTTCAGTACAAAAATATCTGTTGTAAATTGAAAATAAATTGCCCCTTGATTATTAAAATACTCTCAAATAATAGAGGCTGTTTCAAATTTCGCGGTTTTTTTTTAAGAATAAATAAAATATAGATGTCGCACTGAATTTTGCTGGATATGTGGGTACTTAAAAAGTGTGATGTATGACATTTATAAAAATGGCTTCGTACACGGTACAACAACGCGTTCAAATTGTTCAATTATTTGATGCAAATCAGTTTTATGCGAAAAGGGTTTTTAGAAAATTATGTGAATTTTATGGTTTACATAATCGTCCATTTGAAAGCACTATTGGTCGAATTATTAAAAAATTTCAAGAGACCGGTTCCGTGGAAGATCAAAAAAGTGAAAAATACAGTCGTAGTAATCGTTCACAAAAAAATATTGGTTCGCGAAAGTGTTGCTGAAGATCCTGAAGTGTCCATTAGACGACGTTCAAATAACACAGGAACGTCGTTCATTTGTCAATTTCATCAATGAACAAGCAGCTGATTTTAATGTTTTCTGATGAGACACATTTTGAACTTGGTGGCTATGTTAATAAACAAAATTGCCGTATCTGGGGTGAGGAAAATCCACGAATTATTCATGAGAAACCTATGCATCCTAAACGAGTTACCGTTTGGTGTGCATTATGGTCAGGTGGTATAATTGGACCTTACTTCTTTGAAAATGCTGCTGGTGAAGCTGTAACTGTCAATAGTGATCGATATCGTCGGATGATAACCAAATTTTTGAGGCCTGAATTAATGAATATGGATCTAGAGGATATGTGGTTTCAACAGGATGGCGCCACACCTCACTTTGCACAAGAATCAATTTATTTATTGAGAGAAAAATTTGACACCGTTAGACTATTTTCTTTGGAATTATGTGAAAAGTTAGGTTTATAAAAACAATCCACAATCAATTCCTGCTTTGAAAGATGAAATTATTCGTGTCATTGAGGAGATCGAGCCTCAATTATGTCAAAATGTCATTGAAAATTTTAACAAAACAGTGGACGTCTGTGGAGCTGCAAGAGGAGGCCTATGGCAGATATTATTTTTCTCGTATAAATGTCATAACTGATACTTCAATTACCAATAAAAAGTTTTTGAAAGTGAATGGAAATTATGTGTATTATTTATTCTTAAAAAAAACCGCGAAATTTGAAACACCCTTACTACTAATACACAGTACACTTATTCAAACTGTCTAAGCACAGTGATTAAAAGCAAACCGAAAGCTCCACCATTCATAAATGCTACATATTAGCAGTTACATCGTGGTAGGACTTCTCGGAAGTCACTTTAAATCTCCTTTAGTAATTTATTTATTGTAAATACTTAACAACTAATGCTTACGATTTATATAAAGCGAAAATAAACCTCCTTGTGTTATTCATTAAAAATCAATATCTATTTTAGATACTTACCTTTATTTATTTTCAATTATCGACAATCGAAAATTACATTACGATAACTGTTATACTTCCGACGCCCCAATATTAGTAAGCGTCATAAACTGTATTTACCTTTTTAATACCTAACATAATTGAAACTATCTCATTGCTGTATTCAGATATCTTATGCATTACTATCGGTTCTATGCAGTGAATTAGTTCTATCGAGGCTTTGAACAATAGAAATGCTTTTAAGGTTTAATTTCATTTTGTTTTATTGCTTTTCGGACCGATACTTGTGCACACCATCATACATAAATAGATCAAGTTTATATATTACATAAGGAAGCAAGAAACTATTTACACTTTCCATATATTCCATTCCGTTTCAATAATCTTTTAGTAAGTTTAGTGTAACAATTGGCATTGCAAAATCAATTAAGTTTATAGCCTGGTCTTATTTAATATGTATGCGTATATTTTTACATTGTTTACAAGTTATTTCCAACGACATATTTTACTACTACCTTAGTATAATAAAATATTCTTTAAATATTGCACGACTCATAATTCCAGGATAATGTAAACATTTACTATACATTCTGATTTACAATAGGCAAAATTAAGAAATTACAATGTCCGGTATCATGTATTTCTGACGAAATTTACGCTAATATTAAAAACTACATATGTACATACACAAATAGATCAAATTTACATATTACATTAGGAAGCAAGAAACTATTTACACTTTCCACCTACGGGAGTGGGCCCAGAAGTATCCGACCCAGCAAAGAAAACACAAAAATTTTGGATAGGAATATATTTATTTTTCAATATAATCTCCTTACAGCTCTATATACTTTTCCCAGGGATGTTCAATAAGTTCGATACCCTTTTTATAATAAGAACTGTCTTGTTCCTCAAAATAGCCATTAACTGCCGACATCACTTTTTCATCATTGGAAAATCTTTGACCGCTGAGCCATTTTCTCAAGTTTGGGAACAGAAAATAATCCGAGGGGGCTAAATCTGGCGAATAGGGTGCATGAGGTAGCAATTCAAACTTTAATTCATTGATTTTGGCCATTACAATAACGGATTTGTGAGTTGGTGCATTGTCTTGATGAAACAACACTTTCTTCTTACTCAAATTCGGCAGTTTTTGCTTGAATTCTTCGCTCAAACGTTGCAATAAGTTCGCATAATATTCGCCGTTGATAGTTTTTCCTTTTTTAAGATAGTTAATGAAAACTATTCCACGCGCATCCCAAAAAACCACTGCCGTGACCTTGCCTGCAGATGAAACGGTCTTCACCTTTTCTCGCCGGTTCTCCCTTTTGAGTCCGTTGTTTTGATTGTTCTTTTGTCTTGGATGTGAAGAGATGGACCCATTTTTCATCCATGGTTATGAAACGGCGCAAAAATTCTGCTTTGTTGCTGTGAAACTTCGCTAAACACTCAATTGAAACATCTTCACGACACTGTTTTTGCTCGTGTGTGAGCAAACGCGGCACCCATCTTGCTCACAGCTTTCTCACGTCCAAATTTTCATATAATACACGATGTGCCTCACTTTTTGAAATGCCTACTATGTCTGCTACCTCGTGCACTTTCGGTCGACAATCATCCAGCACCGCTTTGTGGATTTTCTTCACCATTTCTGGCTGAAGTCGTTACCTCATCTGGTCGGCCACTGCGATGCTTGTCTTGGCATCTCGTACCGCCTCGTTTAAACTCTGCTAACCAATATTTCACTGTTGTAAGCGAAGGAGAAGACTCACCCAGTGTATCATCTAGTTCAGGTTTTATATCGGCTGGGCTGAGGCCTTTCAAATAAAAGTATTGTATCACGTAATGATGACCAATTTTTTCCATTTTTACAAATTCACTGAAAACGTTCACTATTGATGACTGCCAAACAAATACTAAATAACGTGGCGTCTTCAAACTTGTAACATATGCTTTATAGATTGTGTACTTTCTAATGCAGTGATATTTTTCAAACAACTACCGCCATCGCTAGATCAGGCCGGGTACTTATGGGACCACCCTCGTATTACATTACGGTTCAATAATCTTTTAGTAGGTTCTTTATAGCAATTGGCATTGCAAAATCAATTAAGTTTATAACGTGGTCTTATTTAATATGTAGACGTATATATTTACATTCTCTAAGCTCTTTCCAACTACATATTTTACTACCACCTTAATCTAATAAAAGGTTCTTTAAATATTATGTGATACCCATAATTCCAGGATAATGTACGTATTTACTGTACATTCTGATTTACAATAGACAAAATTAAGAAATTAAAATGCCCAGTATCATATATTTCTGACGTAATTTACACTTTTAATAAAAACTACGTATGTACATACATACACAAATAGATCAGGTTTACATATTACATAAGGAAACAACAAACTATTTACATTTTCCATATTTTTTCCATTATTCCATTTCGTTTTAATAATCTTTTAGTTAGTTTATTATGGAAATAGGCATTATCAAACCAATTAAGTTTATGACGTAGTATTATTTAATATTTCTCGAAATACCATAATAATAATTGCGTATTTACGTACATATAAATGGGTAGATAATAATCAAATTAGCGATGAAAGTTTGAAGAATGTGCTGTTAAGTGTTAGTAACCTAAATTATGTTAGATGTTCAAAATCAAATGAATTATTCGAAGACATGTGCATTGAATAACTGGCACCCCGCCACTGACACTGAGTGGAATTTTCCATCGACAACTATTAAAATACGCCAAGCTTACGCAGCACAATTCTTGTGGAGAGAGTACAGGGTCGCAATAAGGGAAAATTGAAATGAAACATGACCACTAGATTTTAAAGAAAATGTAATTATTTATAATCTTGAGTACTTATCAATTAGATTAATAAATTTTTAAACGTTTATTTTATTTCTTATACCAATAATAATAATTATAATACTAACATTTTTATTGTCCAACAGACAAGCCATTTAAAGGACAAATCAAAAACATTAGGTACAGTGTACAAGTATTAAATAAACTAACTTACGAGGGTAGTTTGACAAGTAGTGAGAATGGAAAAGAAAAACGAATTTTTTAAATACGAAATAATTTTTATTTTTCAATATATTCTCCTAAAAGAGCAATACATTTATTCCAACGGTGCTCCAATGCCCTTATGCCATCTCTAAAATGCGATTCCGGAAGGCTTGCAAAATACTCATTTACGAAGATGATAAGCTCGTCGTTAGATGAAAATTTCTTTCCACCTAGTGCCGTTTTCAATTTCGGAAAAAGGTGGAAGTCGGAAGGAGCTAGATCCGGCGAATAAGGCGCATGCGGTACTAATTGGAAATGCAACTCGTGGATTTTGGATATCGCAACTGTGCCGGTACGCGAGGGAGCGTTGTCTTGGTGAAACAGAATTCTTTGTCATTCCTGGCCGTTTAGCACGAATTTCAACATTTAATTTTTGTAGAAGTTCTGCATAATATTGTCCGTTTATTGTGGCGCCTTTCTGAAGGTAATCAATGAGCAAAATGCCCTTTGAATCCCAAAAAATTGATGCCATCACCTTGTTTGTCGATAAAATGGTTTTCACTTTCTTTGGAGGTGCAGAACCACGTTCTAACCATTGTTTCGACTGTTGTTTAGTTTCGGGTGTACTGTAGTGTATCCAAGTTTCATCGCAAGTAACAAATCGCCTACAAAAGTCAACCGGATTCCGCTTATAAAGGTCCAAACACTTATTGGAAATGCGCGAACGAGTGAACTTTTGATTAGTCATAAGCAATCGCGGCACCCATCTTGCCGAAAGCTTGGAAGGGCCCAATTCTTTCATTAAAATGTGGTATACGCGTTCTGTTGAAATGTTTACCACATCTGCTATCTCTCTCACTTTAAGTCGTCGATCTTGCGTAATAATATTATGGATTTTTATAATCATTTCCTTAGAAGTCACGATTTTGGGTGCTCCAGAGAGCGCTTCATCAACACAGCTTGTTCTACCACGTTTAAATTCATTTACCCATCTACTTATTGTGGCGGATGATGGAGCAGATTCACTTAATGTTTCCCGTAACTCATATTTTATTTCGGTAGCTTTCATACCCTTAATTACGAAGTATTTAATCACCGCACGATAGTCTGCTTTATCCATTTTAACAAAACGACGTGTCGCTTTTTTTCAATCAGCTGTCAAAAATAAACTAATCAACCGATTTATCTAAATATCGGAATGTAAACATATAAGCGCAACGAATGTGTCATTCTCACTACTTGTCAAACTATCCTCGTAAATATATATAAAAATTAAAACATACAATAATAATAAATGAAAAACTAAGAACTTAAGTATATATTTATAAATAAAAAAGAAAAATAACTGAAATGAATCCGAAGTTGTGAAACAAACTCTTCAACCACCCATATTATTTCCTATAAAAGGGATCTGGAAACAACCTATTCACATTCCTGCACACGTGAGTAAGCGAAGTTTTCAATAGAACATTAGTCCCGGCCCTCGGAAGAGCGAAGGAACTAAAGACCGAGTGGAATGAGATGGAACCAGAACACCAACCTGATACAGTACAGATGGGGCATCCACATCATTGTTAATCAAGTTAACAAGAAATTTCACACTGATAGCATCCTTACGACAAGACAGAGATTGAAAGCAATTTCTAACCAATAACGCCTCATAATCAACTCCCCTCAGTGGGTATGTACCATCAAGCTGATTGATACTGATAATATACGAGGAGCGTTCAAAAATACAGTTGTTGGATAACTACCCATGGGCTTATTATCGTTCAGGAAGCTTATGTATTCCTCGAGAAAGAAAGTGATTACTATGGACCAGAGATTTCCTTACTTCTTTGCCTCGTAGGCTACTTGGGGAATTTTTATATTCCTAAACTTTCTGCCCGCAAAATATTGAATTTTTTTGAGCCTATTAACGTCAAGTCTGTTTTTTACAGCCACTCTTTTAAAAAGGTTTTTGAACAGTGGTCAATTGCATTTTTTTTACAATTGTCCACTATTCAATTTTTGCTCAGGTCTTTATTAAAAAAACAAAAAATGTAAGTGAATATTTGGACTTTTAACGAAAGAAATAAGTAAAATTCTTATATAAAATTAAACAAATTCAAAATATGCATAGGTAATGCACAAATAATGTTGTGAACGGGAGGCATTTTTCCCATTAATTGATCTGAAGCTTTGTTAGCAATTGTTTGATATTCGACTGTAATTTAGTAAGTTATAGTCTCACATCTCTACGGTCAATGATATGCAATCGATTTCTTCTTTTTTTTCGTAAAAAAAGTTGGCTACCACACTAAAACCTCTTTCCACTAGGTATGAAGATGAAAAAACCTATCAAAAACATCCTTGCAATAGTCCATAATGCATGATAAGCAACAAATATATATGTATATCTGAAGTCAGAACTGCTGAAACCATATTTTAAACTCCGTCTTAAACACATAATATGCATTCACTTTCAAAAACTTTTTGTTGGTAATTAAAGTATCAGTTATGACATTTATATGCGAAAAATAATATCTGCCAAATGGCTGCACAGACGTCTACTTCTTTGTTAAAATTTTCAATGACATTTTGACATAATTGAGGTTCTATCTCACCAACGATGCGAATAAATTCATCTTTCAAAGAAGGAATTGATTGCGGATTGTTTTTATAAACCTGACTTTTCACATAACCCCAAAGAAAATAGTCTAACGGTGTCAAATCACATGATCTTCGTGGCTAATTAACATCACCTTTTCTTGAGATTATACGTTCAGGAAATTTTTCTCTCAATAAATCAATTGATTCGTGTGCAAAGTGAGGTATAGCGCCATCCTATTGAAACCACATATGCTCTATCAATATTCATTAATTCAAGCCACAAAAATTCGGTTATCATCCGGCGTTACAGCTTCACCAGCAGCATTTTCAAAGAAGTAAGGTCCAATTACACCACCTGACCATAATGTACACCAAACAGTAACTCGTTCGGGATGCATAGGTTTCTCATGAATAATTTGTGGATTTTCCTCAACCCAGATACGGCAATTTTGTTTATTAACATAGCCACCAAGTTCAAAATGTGCCTCATCGGAAAACATTATTTTTTGAGAAAAATCAGCTGGTTGTTCATTGATGAAATTGACAAATGAACGACATTTTAAATGATCTAATGGCTTCAGATTTGAACCTTATATGTCTTCAGAGCTAAATCCTTGTGTAAAATACGCCATGTAGTTTATTCACTAAATCCAAGTTGTTGTGAACGTCGTGCAATGGACATTTTAGGTTCTTCAGCAACACTTTCACAAACCAAACCAATATTTTCTTGTGAACGACCACTACCACTGTATTTTTCACTTTTTTGATCTTCCACGGAACCGGTCTAAAAGCTCTTTTCACAGAACGCTGATTTTCATAAAATAATTCAACAATTTGAACTCGTTGTTGTACCGTGTGTAAGCCATTTTTATAATTGTCATACATTGCATTTTTTAAATGCTCACGTACCCAGACAAATTCAGTGCGCCATCTATATTTTATTTATTCTTAAAAAAAACTGCGAAATTTGAAACACCCTTTACTTACTGCGATCAGTTCTTCTTGTAATATAATATCTGATTATTCAATGTCACTGTATGAATCAGTAATCGATTATGGTATTTCTACAGTTAAAACATCGTCAAACTTAGTTTTGAAGTCTGTGTGGAGATCGTTATACTTTGTCAATGACAAGTTGAGAAACTAAGACAATTCGTGGCTTCCAGTACTTTGCTTCACTAGATTAATTCTAGCGAAAAAAGATCGATTGTTTTTATTAAATTTAGACTGTCACCTTATAACCGCAAATTAATGTCATTACATACCACCCTACCACATCAATAAATGTGTGTTTTGCCTTTAGTGTGATGTGTGCAGAATTTTTTCTGTGTAAGAATTACCACGAGTCCAGATACGGCACTGTGATTAATAATCTACTGACGATGACAGTTTAGTTATCGAAATAAATATACAGAATACGAGCATTGATGTGGTAAGGCGTTTATGCCTTTTTTGATTGAATATTCGTTGAATGAATAAAAAATCCATTACAACAAGTACACTTAAAAACAACTTAAAAGTTTTTTAAATGATCAGACATGTCCTTGAAAGCCTAACTAACATAGCTTTGCGTTCTCGACTGCTGAGTCGACTATTTTACAAAACTTAATGCTAAGTAAACTAATCTAACAATCTAAGTAAACTAACCTAAAGATATTCGCAAATTACTAGTTTTCATTTCGATATTTCATAGAAAAAAGTTTGTATGTAATACATTTTAGTATTTATCGTTCATTTGTCGATTCTACGTTGTCAAATAACATACTGCAAAAACACCTGCTAAACGACTATTGAAGCATAAAGAGAAGTATATGGAAAGGATAAATAATGTACTATATTTTTTTATGTACCTATAGAATGTAAATTAGTTCAATGTACAAAAAGTGTATACATACATATATATATATATGAACTGTACGTACATAGTTTTTAATGACGCCTGGGTATCGTCAGAAGCACATGATGCTAAAATTGAATTGTATAATTTTAATAATTGTAAATTAGAAATATGTACATGTGTATGTATACAATGTTTCGTATCCTGAAAATATGATGCTTATCTAATATTTAAAGAAGTTTTTATCACGCAAAAAGTGACAATAAAAACATGCTGTTGTAGGAAATAATTTATGGAATATGAATATATTCATATGCATAAGTATAACACTTATACGTAACAGATGTGTGTAAATACATAACATCAGCAGACAGATCTTTAATAATACATTTATTTTTCATAAAGACTTAACGATCTCACGAGTTTTGAGAAATGAAATTGCCAATTTGAGCTATTTTAAAGTTTCAATTCATTATTGTATTTGTTTTAAGGCGACGTTTCGGTTTAACTAAGATCGTTTTCAAGCAATCAGCATCATCAATATGGAACCTATGTTACAATTGATAATTATACAATGTGGTCAGAAATTTACGGATAATCGTCAGGTAGGTAATTCTATGATTAATTCTGAGTCGTCAATCTTAATACAGAAATATTGTGCTGTCACTAGTTAAGCCGAACGAATTGTTTTAAAGAAGTGTAGAGTTGGCAACATGGCATAAAGCTATAAATAAATCAGTAGGTAATCAAGGTAATTTTGATGGAGCCTGTGGTCGATTAACTTAATCATTGAAGGTTGATATACAATATAACCCCTTTCCACATTAATTTACATGTCGTGTATACGCATTTCGACGAACTCAGTTGTCATCATCAGCAGATAATTAAACAATGTCGCACACTACGGAAAATAATACCCGTACGAAAACAAATTCCGCGCACGATCTGTACCGTCGAAAGCCAAAACGCACGTTCGTGTGCGTTTTGGCTTTCGATAACAGTGAAATATTGGGTAACAGAGTTTAAACGAGGTCATACGAGCTGCCAAGACGAGCATCGCAGTGGTCGACAAAATGATGTGACGACTCCAGAAATGGTGAAGATAATCCACAAAGCGGTACTGTATGATCGTCGACTGAAAGTGCGCGAGCTAGCAGACATAGTAGGTATTTCAAAAAGTGCGGTACATCACATATTATCTGAAAATTTGGACATGAGAAAGCTGTGTGCAAGATGGCTGCCGTGTTTGCTCATACTCGAGCAAAATCAGTGTCGCGAAGATGTTTTAATTGAGTGTTTAGCGAAGTTACACAGCAACAAAGCAGAATTTGTGCCCCGTTTCATAATCATGGATGAAACATGTGTCCATCACTTCATACCCGAAACAGAAGAACAATCAAAACAATGGACTCAAAAAGGAGAATCGACTCCAAAGAAGGCGAAGACCGAAGAAGAAGTGATGTCGGCAGCTAATGGCTATTTTGAGGAGCAAGACAGTTCTTATTATAAAAAGGGTATGGAACTTATTGAATATCACCGGGAAATATGTATAGAGCTGAAAGGAGATTGTATTGAAAAATAAATATATTTCCTTCCAAAATTTTTGTTTTCTTTGTTGGGTCGGGTACTTCTGGGACCATCCTCGTACTCTCTATTTACGCAATGCAATTTATGGTATGTTAATAGATTCGAAAATCGTCATTCTCTGTGCTCGAGTGGCTAGACTCATGCTCAGTAATCACGAGATTGCTAGTTCGAATCCCACCAAAGAGAAGTAAATTTTTGCAAAAATTTCTGCAACGCATGTATGATGTAAAAAGTGGTGAAAATTAGAATTTTTTCAGTTTCACATCGTGATATTAGTGTATAATTTGCGCAGCTACTTGAGAGAAATATATTTTGTGAATACTATCTTCTTCTGGGCTTCGCGGAAGCTCAGAAGAAGATAGTATAGGCCACGACCGCGAAAGTCTACGTACCAGATTATTTGTGAAGTTTTTAACTACTTTTTTCTCGATGTATTTATTTATTGACTTTAAATGTTGCATTATTGTCCAATTTACACTACGTTTTATCATGTATTTTTTATGTATATATCGTTTTAAACTTCCTTTGTTTATAATAATAATAATAATAATAATAATAATAATAATAATAATAATAATAAGTCTTTATTGTCCAACAGATTGTTATAATCCAATAACAGGACAAAAAAAGAATACATGCATACATATATATACATATATACACACACACACATATATATATATATATATATATATATATATATATATATATACATATATATATACATATACAAAAATACAAATCATCAGATAATCAAACAAAACAAAAGTAACACAATTAATGTTCACAGTGCTTTAGAAAAAAAAAAAGAAAAATCAAAATAAAGATATAAATGAATATAAATATAGGTTATACACACACACCCATAATTAAGAAAATAAAGAAAATTAAGACAAACGCGCCCTAGCGAGAGCCAGTATCCGCCCCAAGGAATCAAAATTTAAATCACAATGATCCGACAAACCGTTGAAGGCCCGACATGCAACTGCCAATGGGGAATTGAAACCAATATTCGTACTAAATGTTTCAACATAAAAGCAATGGCTATGTCTAGCCGACACTCGTGGTACCATAAAATTGAGCTGAGGTAGCAAATGAGCACAATCTATATTCCCTTTAACCAAGTTAAATACAAACTTAATACTGCTCAGTTGACACCTGACCTCCAAGGACTCCATTCCAAACTTATTTAGAAGAAAAGAGTTCTCGACTCCTCGCGGAGGATACAGTTATTTACGAAATTTAACAATGCACGTGCCTAAATTATAAACCTGCTTTCTTCGAAATGCAATACAAAAATTGGGATATAAAAGTTATAACAATAGTAACGTCCTCGTAAGGCATCTTTTTCTCATGAATGTACCCACCTTTAACGGATGTAATAGAACAATGCCTTAACACTGATTTAGTTGTAATCTAGAAAATGTACTTACCATAACACTTACACGTATCAGAAACATATCTTAAAAGAATATTTTAAAGAAGTTTGGGAACACCATGACTACAATTTCAAAGAAATAACACTTAAACACTTATTTCTACAACCGCCATATGTTACTTGAATAGTTCACGATATCCACTACCTATGCAAATGCAAAAACAAAAACATGACTAAATTTGAAATTTATCAAATATGCAACAGATTACTTACAATTAGTTGATATACATAAACGACTATAGTACGCATGGAAATACCTATTAAGTGTAACTCAAGTCTGTAGACTATACTTTGCTTTTAATCCGAAAATATTAATTAGTTCGGGTCCTGGTTCAGTGAATTTGGCTCAATGATTCGCGGAAATTATGAATTTGTTACAATAAATGGATAACTATTTTAAAGTATATTGCGTTTGGTCTCTTTACATATTGTTACACACATTATTTTTAATATTCGCAGATATCCTAAGGTTGAAATTTCCTGTTTAATAAAATAATGTAGTTTAAACAATACACAATTGATCGAAAGGGGTATACGAATGTTTTCGTATACCATTTTTTCTCTTCTAAATTATGTTACGCTACTGACTAAAACCAAGATTTACAGTCACATTACACAATATACCATTTTATTATATCGGATTTTTCAATAAGGACATAACAATTTTGTATTTAAACAAAACACAGAATAATTGAGATATTGGGCTGAAATTTATTCCAGGTTCAGTACGCATGTTTCATTTAACTATGGAATCCGATCTCATTCATATGACCACTGTGAGCACGTCTGCAGCCATCGATTTTAGGAAACAATTTTCCATCAGTCTTTCACACACATCGGCCGGAACGTCGACAATTTCGCGTTCTATATTGTCCCTGAGCTCCTTTAACCTTTCTGGCTTGATGGCATAAACCAACTACTTAACGTAAACCCCTATAAAAAAAATCCAACGGCGTTAAATCGCATGAGCGAGGTGGCACATATCATTGATGTCAAGTTTATCCAATTCTGGCCAAAAATAGTCTTCCAACATGACACAATAGCGAACTCCATTGATCGTAACATGGCGATCATTTTCATCGATGAAAAAATATGGTCTAATCACATCTCCCGCATGAAATTCACACCACGCGGTCACTCTTTCTGGTTCTAAGAACCACATGTAAGTATGTTCCTGTCCATTAAGCAAAATATGTGTTATTGGACATCAACGAGCCTACAAAATGAGCTTCTTCATTGAAGACGATTTTTCGTAAAATTCAGGATTTTTTCAAACTTTAACGGAGCCCAATTGGAGAAGATTCTGCGCTTCAAATGATCAACAAAGCTTCAGTTCTTGAGTTTATTCGATGTTGTAAGGATGTAAGCCTGCGGTATCATCGGTCCTTATTTCTTTCGAAAATGACGAAGGAGCTGCCGTAACGGCGAATGGCGAGCGCTATCCAGCTATGCTGACAAAATTTTTGTTTCCAAAAATTAATCAGCTAAACACCGACGACATTTGGTTCCAACAAGACGCCGCAACTTGCCATACAGCATGCTTAGCAATCGATTTATTGCAAAATCAATTTGGTGACAACTTTATTTCCAGAAGTGGTCCTGCTCACTGGCCGCCTCGTTCGTGCGATTTAACGCCTCTGGATTACTTTGGGACTATGTTAAGTCATTGGTTTATGCCGACAAACCAGCAACTCTCGAAGGATTGGAAGCCAATATTCAAGCCACCATTGACGCTATACGGCCAGATTTATTGGAAAAAGTAGTCGAAAATTGGACTGATCGAATGAACCATGTAACTCGTAGCTGCGGCGGACATATGCCGGAAATCATATTTAAAAATAAATGCCATGAAATTATCTACCCGATTATAATAAAAAAAATTTCATTCCAGCAATACTTCTGTCTTGTATTATCACTTTAAGTTCTCAAGCTCTTAAAAAAACATCCGTTACATATATTATTTTTAACATTCTTAGATATCGTAAGGTTGAAATCGTCACTTAAATAATGAAGTTTAAACAATATAAAATCGATCCAAAGGAGTACACGAAAGTTTTCGTATACCATTTTTCTCTTCAAAATTATGTTACGCCACTGACTGAAACCCAGATTTGCAGTCATATTACATAAGACACTATTTTATTATATGTTTGCCTACATATCTTCATGGTTTGTTACATAAAATTGTATAATGCCGCATGTTGTTCTAAGAATGTAATTATTACTTACATTGTATAATTATATACGGTGACTATTCTTTTATACTATTTATTATACAGTGTTTCCGGAAAGTCTGAAACTAATCTTAGTGAAATTAGTTATTGTACACTCCGCGCAACATGAATAGGACCAACTGCATATATGACATTTGTAGTTGGTATAAACATGGTAGCGCGCTGGAATTGTTATTTTCGAAAATAGGAGGGTTGATAAAAAGATGTATGTAGGTACCAAATATAATTTTTGTAAAAGTCAGTGCAAATGTACGTTACTAATGACAATAAGTAGAGTAATTAAACGCCACTTGAATACGACCAATCTACAAAATAAAAGATTCGTTTGCAATAACAAAATACTTTATTGTTCAATAATGAGTACTTTTGCCATTATTTCTTATAACCTCAAATAGTCGGCATGGAATGGAATTATACAGGGTTCTCAAGTAGTCAACGGGAAGTTCCGCCCAACTTCGTTTCAGCGCCTGCTCTAGTTCGTCAGCGCAACTGAATTGGGTAGCATTGGAGTACAATTTACGCGACAACCATCCCCAAACATTTTCTATGATGTTCAGGTCGGGGGAGAGCGATGGCCAATCGAGAACCTCCATGCCTTGTTCTTGAAACCAGCGTCGAACAATGCGCGCGGTGTGAATACTGGCATTATCCTGTTGGAAAATAAATGGCCCACCTGCCATAACGTTGGAAAATTTGTCTTTCACCTGTTGCAGCAGCTGGACGTACTTTTCCGAATTCTGTCTGCCCTTCACTATTACTAAATCAACAGGTCCGTTATAGGAAACAGCTCCCCATACCATGACTGAACCAACATCGGCTCGCCTTCGTGACTGAATCACTTCATCTTTACGTAAATCGTGGAAATAATAAGAAAACCCATCCGGGCCATCTAAATTAAACTTCTTCTCGTCACTGAAAATAACAGTTTGCCATTCTCTTGTCCACCCCATTTTTGCTTGAGCAAACTGAAGACGTGCAGTGCGCTGAAATTCCCTTAAAGGAGGCCGTCCTTTAATTTTCAAACGTTTTAAATGCGGACAGGTCTTCAGTAACTTCTGTACAGTTCTTACCGATGCATTCGTTCCAACGTTATTCGCGATTTGTCTTGCCGTTAATGCCGAATTCGATGCTTCGCGTAATATGGCTCGACGTTCTCTCTTAGTTGTAACGGATGTTGTTCGCCCTTTAAAACGTTTTCCATAATTCTCGGGATCCCTAATAAAATTGTTCACAACCTGGTGTGATCGACTTATTTTCTTTGCAGTAGCCCTTGAGGAATACCCTTCTTGATGGAACGCTTTAATTTTTCCAATTTCTTCCATACTTAAGCACTTCTGTCGTCCCATCGTTGCACAATACCCTTAATTACAGATGTTTGTTTATCCGGATACACGTTGTAACTCGACACTCATCCGGTAGCTTACTGTTAAATACTGGTCGTATCCAACCGGCGCGGTGCATTTTATATGTATGTGGTACTTACGTCACCCAATGCATAACGTTAGGCACTATTGCGCAATAATGCGTATTATTTGCCATTTTCAAACCACCGAAAGCTTGCAACAAGTCGGGTGGTCCTATTCATGTTGCGCGGAGTGTACAGTGTTTCCGGAAAGTCTGAAACTAGTCTTAGTGAAATTAATTATTGTATATGACACCATTAATTCAATTAAATAAAATGAATTTTTGAAAGAAAAACACACCTTCGAGTAAAATTCAAAGTTGTGATAGCTTATTTCTAGTTTCCCAAGCCTAGTATCTAGAACAAACGCCTTCCTGCAAGTAGGTTCCTTTCTTGGAATATTCTCCGAAATTTTCCATTGACTCGCTTTTAATATTAATTCTGTTTTTAACTAATTTCTTAATTCAATTAAAAATTCACACTTTATTTTTCTGTCCAAATATCTACCTACCCGCGCGTTGTCATTGCTTATTTCTAGAAAGAGAGTTAACAGTTGTTATTAATTAATAATATAAAAAATACACAAGGTTACAATTTTCACTAATTTTATTTTTAATTAATGTATGTACATGACAATTGTTTCACCACACAGTGATTTTTTCAAGTTAGAGGTGTTGGAAAAAGCACTTACTGTAGAGCTAATAAATTTTCTCAAAACAGATAATATAAAGAAGAATCTTTTAGATCGATTCGTATCTGTATTTTAGTTTATTAATCTCTAAACATGCTAGTTTAGTTTATTTATTTATTAGTAAGTTTAGAAATTAATAAACTTTAAAAAAATGGATAATTTAATAAAGAACATATTGACCAAAACGCTTCTTTGTTATTAAATCTACTTAAGGAATAAACAATTACAACTCTGGATGTATGAACGCGCTATTATAGTGAATAAAAGGTAGTCGTCCATCGTTAGCGTAAACCAAAGATAAAATATGATCTAAAAGATCAACGTATTAATCACCTGTAAGTTAAACATTGATTGGTACCAAGCTCCCAGGACTATGGGCTGACATCCATCCCCAGTAAGCAAAAATTACCCTACCTTTATTTTTACTTTAAGACGTGTTTTCTATAAAATCTGGTATTTACAAGTCTATGCACTAATATATTTGATTTTACATTAGAACTGAAAACTTTTTTGTCAGAAGCGACTACGTCCGTTCAATCTCTGTATACATTTTGGACGGCGAATGCAATGCATTCTTGCGTGTGGTACTCCTCAAACTAGATCACTGTGGCTGGCTTCCTGGTATAAAGACCAACTTCCTTCCGTCCTCTTGCAAGAGTAAAATTTACTGCATTGCAGGTTTATAAAATTTAGCTAAACAGAATTGTTATAAAAGAGATGCTCCAATGCTGCATTTTCCAGTAATCTGTGTTGAACTGATGTTGCAACTTTTGGTTAACCCAATTTCTACTTTATTCTGGTGTGCCCTTCTATTTCGTATCGTAAGTATATTTTGAAGAATGCTATAACAATTCAATAAAAATAAAAGAAATTCAATTAGCAGGGTGTTTAAATTTATTTTTAATATCAAAGTTGTAAGAATATAACATACCGATTTGTTCACTTCTCTCGCGGAAGAGTTAGAATTTCGGATTTCGCAGCTTCACTAGTATATGTATGTCTTTCCATTATACTACCAATACAGAGTGCATTTATTCGAACTGTGATTAAAGGCAAAACGGAAACTCAACCCTTTATAAATGCTATACGAGTATATTAGGGGTTACATCGTATTAGGACTTCTCGGAAGTCAATTTAAACCTACTTTTGTAATTTATTTAGTGTAAACATGTTTATTTGGATATATTTCATTTTAAATACCTGTTACACTTCCGACACCCCAGTATTAGTAAGCGTCATAGACCATATTTACATTTTAAATACTTAACATAATTGAAACTACCTGATTTGTGTATTCACATATCTTACGCATTGAAGTAAATGCCTGAAATGCTCTTAAGGTTCAATTTCATTTTGTTTTATTGCTTTTCGGAACGGTACTTGTGCACACCATCGTACCTGTAGAATATCTCACACGATTTTTTCTATTTTCTTGCTTTCTGAAATTTAAAGTAAAGTTTAATCGAGACTGTGGTTGATTAAATTAATCAATAAAAGTTAATAAAACTCCTTTACACTATAATTTTTGTATTCTGTATACGAATTTCGACAACTCAGTTGTCATCTTCAGCAGATAATTAATCACAGCGTTACGCGTGGATCTGTTCTGAAATTTGCTTTATATCTTGGGTGAGGTGCAGCCGTATGAGCTTAGAAACGCCGAAAACTTTAGACTACAAAGAACAACGTCAACAGCAATGCAGCGTTCATTATTCTATGAGGGACTTAAATTGTATAACGAAATCTCAAATGTGTTAGAAACACAAAGAATTTATTATGTTTTTAAAAGACAATCTGTTAATTTTGTTAAAAACAACTTAATTTGTTAATTTTGTTGAAATCAACTTAAAGTTTTAATTTTAAATTCATAAAATTCTACCTTTTTTGTAAAATTTTTATTATAATGCAAATTTTAAAAGTATTTAAAATACTAATAAAGATCAAATCAATCAATCTTTTCTATAGTATCCCACGAGCAACAAGAGAAATAATAATCTGTCTGATCCCTGTTTAATCGAACTAGGTTAAATTGTAACATAGTGCATCCAATAGACTCTACGAATACACATTAGTTTGGTTTTAACCCGGGTTCATCCAGAGTTAGGTTCGTACACTCACGCAGTGGATGTAACCCCTGAGGGGTAAAGTTAGTATTTTTGAATGTTCCTAGTTTATTGTTATACTTTTTTTCTAACCCCATCTTAGCTAAGATAATAAGCTAAAGTAATCACCAGCTATATGCGAATGTACTTTTCTGCATGCGTTTTCACTGTCTCGTGACTTTGACACAATATTGTATAAATGAAATAATTTTTTATTGCGTTGTTCGTGCTCTTATTCGTCTTTTTATATGCACAATCGTTGACCGTGTCAGTCATAAGTAAAGCACACGTTTTAAATTGTATGCAAATATATTCATCAGCGTGTCTATACGATGTGTAGAGCTTCGTTATATTCGTCTTCTATCAAGTGGAATATTCCATTGAGTTACGTAGGAAATCCGAACCCGTTAACTGAATAGGTGTACATTTTTTTTATTGTGTTTGAGAAGGCAAGCGCATGCAAATGCGATGCCAATTATTTCCACGAATAAATTTCGCTAGAACACGTCACCTTGCATTTTGGTCTCCTATAATTGCTTTTTCTTCTAATTTATTGCTGCTAGCATCTATTATGTCGGTACTTTTTGTAAATCAACCTAATTCTAGGGAAAACGTGGTATCGATTTGATATACAGAGCGTTTTTTAAATACCAACCTTTTAGAATATTTAAGTTTAGAAGATACTGAATCCGGAATATTATAATTGATTTATTTTTCTGGTGGATCTGACTGCATAACTAACATTTAAAGATATTGTTACGTTTTTGTTTATTAGACAGATAAATTATAATATACACCAACATTACTATAGAAGAGATAGAGACTGTATAAATTTAATTACCAGATGTAAAATATGTTTTCGTTTTTGATAATGTTTCACTTCATCGTGTATGTATAATACCTTCGTTACTGTATTGTTCTTATATCTATTGATCCTGGTATTTTCTTTCGTTCCTCTGCATATATCATCTACTTATTTTACGTAATTTAGAATTAACTATTTACTATGAAGAAGCTAACATTCATTTGGTCGTACCTTGTATATTAGAAGCTTTCTTTATTACCCATTGCTTCTTATGCCTAATTATTCTCGTAAACGCATTGCTATTTGTAGCTCTTCCATAAATGTTTGTGTTTTTTACATCTATTAAAACGATCTCTTGAACTTGGGCGTATGTGTAATACCTTCGTTACTCTGTTGTCCTTATATTTATTGGTCCAGGTACTTTCTTTCGTTCCTCTGCATATATTATTTACTTGTTTTACGCAACCCAGAATTAATTATTTACTTCGAAGAATGTAATATTTTTTGGTCGTACCTTGTATATTAGAAGCTTTCTTTATAACCCATTGTTTCTTAGGTCTAATTATTCTCGTAGATGCATTGCTATTTGTAGCTTTTCCATAAAAGTTTGTGTTTTTTACATCTGCTAAAACGATGTTATTTATTCTCGTATTGCTATAATTATGTTAATTTATCTATCTCGAACTTGGGGGTATACCTTCCTTACTGCGTTGTCCTTATACATATTGGCTCAGGTTCTTTCTTTCGTTCAACTGCATATATCATCTACTTATTTTACATAATTTGGAATTAACTATTTTTTAGGAAGAACCTAACATTCATTGGTTATACCTTGTACGTTAGAAGCTTTCTTTATATCACACTGTTTCTTACGTCTAATTATTTTCGTAAATGCATTGTTATTGTTTTAACAGATGTAAACAACACAAACATTTATGGAAAAACTACAATTCCATAAATGTTTGTGTTGTTTACATCTGTTAAAATAACGCCTTTCTTTCTCGTATTGTTATAATTATGTTAATTTATCGATGTAGAACTTGTGTTTTAAATTAGTTTATTTCTTTCTGGTTGTTTTTGAACGTAATAGTTTCTCTTTTCAATCCACATGTTGCTTTATTGTTGTTTGTTTTGAGGGTTATGTGTTGATGTCATGCTGTATTAGAGTACATTCGTGAAA
The DNA here is from genome assembly GCA_031893035.1 of Dermolepida albohirtum. Lineage (NCBI taxonomy): Eukaryota > Metazoa > Arthropoda > Insecta > Coleoptera > Scarabaeidae > Dermolepida > Dermolepida albohirtum. Next base: position 99,707 of record JAVIWB010000450.1, on the reverse strand, counting down.
TGTTTTTCTATCTATTGTTTCGTTTATGAGTTGTTTAAAAATTAATTTTAAATCTTGTGTTTAATTATCGCCTCTTTTCGAAGTGTGTGCGATGTAAAAAAAGCAGTAAAAATATAATTTTTGATGTAGGATCATTTTTTATTTTTGTAAAACGAAATATCAAAAAAAGCTTTAACTTTCTTCATGTAATATAAACAAGTGATTCTTCTACCTATTAAATATAACAAAAAAAATTCTAATTTTAACCGCTTTATATGTCGTACATATAAGTAATAATTACAATTAAATGCAATTAATAACTGACCGTGGGTTTTCATGTAATAGCTACTTCCATAATACAATTTATGGTACATGAGAAGGACTCGAATTAACTGTCTCCGTGGTTTAATGGTGATAACACATTCCCGGAGAGAACGAGATCGTGGGTTCGAATCCCACGCGGAGAACAGAAATCTTTTCAAAGATTTCTGCATTACATATACGATGTATAAAGCGGTTAGAATTTTTCAGTTTAGTATTGTAAAAGTGCATAATTACACAAGTATACACGGTTTTGGATCTAAGCAACCAAAAGCTGTTTCTAAGGTTATTTGGGGCGCTGAATCCGAATCTGCACTCCGTTTTTGGATATTGGTTCTAGTTTTCGAGATATTAAATAAACACATTTTTTACAATTTTTGACAATTAATCACCATTTTATTCATTAAAAAGTGTTAAATTAGAAGTGAAGAGCAGTCGAACTGAGTCGCTTGTACTGTTTGGGATCTGTTTCACGCATTAAAGTCCAACAGTAGTCGCTCATCATGCCCTCATCCCAAAATCCTTGGTATCGTTTTTCGATTTTCGCCAAATCTTGGTGTAGTCGCTCTCCTTGCTCATCGCTTGTATCATCCAAGTTTTCAGGAAAAAATTCGAGATGGGAATGCAGAAAATGTATTTCGAGAGACATTCGAGCTCCAATCTTGCAATAATATTGCAACAAATTGTCGATTTTCTTCTTGAAATCCGGGGATTTGCGGTTAACGAGAAAGTTGTGAACAACATCTTGAAATGATACCCATGCTTCTGCTTTATTGGGCGTTAAACATTTTGTAAAGTTTCTGTCGGCCATTAATTTTCGAATATCAGGTCTAAATGTTTTTCCTCCATGTTAAAATCGCTTCCACTGTTCGTCGGTGATGAACTAGAAGTTTCCATGGAATTTGCACTCGTACCTGGACAAATTGGCAAAGGATCATTGCTCGCACGGGGAACTGGCTTAGACGCTGATGATACTTCAGGATATTTATATTTTGCTAGTTTTTCTGCATTTAGACCGATGACATTCATCAAGCAAAAATAACAATCATCTACATGATTTTTCGGCTCTCTCCATAACATTGGCAATGAAAATGAAAAACATACTTTTTTACCGCGTGACCACTTGTATAATATTGTGCTGCACGTGTTACAAAACAATTTCGGTACCCATGGCTTGTAAGTGTTTGATACAGAGAAACTAAACTAGTAAAAATATGCATTTCTGATCACATTAGTAATAACTTTGCCACTTTTTCTGGTCATATAACATCAGCAAACATAACAAAAACACTTTGAATCAACTTTACAATTCTGTCTTTGCATTTTTATACGTTTTGGATTCAGAGAAAAACTTTAAAAATACAAATTAAATAATGTTTCTAGGGACGCCAACAGCTGACTGTCATTATGATAGCGCAGTGCTGCCAACATGCGCGAACTCACAAACTAGAACCAATTTTGAAAAACGAAGCACGGATTTGAATTCAGCATCTCAAATAACGTCAAGATTTGTTCTCATCTGCTCTGATCCAAAAGTTGACCGGAATTTGTAAACTTGTGTTATTAGCAATACAATAATAAAATTCAATCACCGAAGGTTGATACATAACCCCTTTTCACATTAATTTATATAGGGGTTATATATCAACCTTCAGTGATTAAGTTAATCAACCACAGGCCCCATCAAAATTACCTACAATAACAAAAGTTTTAAATTCTGAAATTTTATAAAGCGCGTTATCCATTTATTTATTGATATTAGAAACTTGACGCGTCATTTTTAATATATTTTCATATGTATCCAACGTCTAAGAAAAAAAAAATTATCAAATATATTTAAACAGCCTTTGCCACACTGGTTTTTCATTCTTTAAAACTGACTTAAACCTATCCTGAGCAGAAGCAATCACTTGTGTATCCGTATAAACCACAATACCTGACATTCGAAGTGGATAAACACGTTTGAACTTGCTTGGTCACACTTCTCTTTATGAATGTGCAAAGAAAAGCGAGGCTTTTTTCTTACTCCGTCATCTCTTTCGCCGACTTAATCGCTGTTGTTCCGGCGAGACATACTGGATAAACACAAATATCAAAAGTAAATTCTTCCGTCGCATTCGCTTTCCCGCTCATAAAAAATCATGAATGAAATTGCGTAATAGATAACGAAAGACACCGCACCTTTCGCAGACTAGCTCTTGTAAATAACCGGTTTATTATACTTCGATCTACGTGGTATATTCATAAAGTATGTATTAAACAATATATTGTAGATTTAATGAGTTTCGATAAGCTCAATTTGTGTTTTGTAACCGCCATGCTCATGTCCATAGATTCTTAATTATTACCCACGTGGAGTAACAATATTCAATAAACTGTTATCTAAAATAAAAAAATATTTAATAAATTTAAGTTTTTCCTTAGAGAATAAACAATACAAAAGGCTGTTTCAAATTGCGCGGTTTTTTGTAAGGATAAATAGAATATAGATGGCGCACTGAATTTGTCTGGGTATGTGGGTGTTTAAAAAGTGTGATGTAGGACATTTATAAAAAGGGCTTCGTACACGGTACAACAACGCGTTCAAATTGTTGAATTATTTTATGAAAATCAGCGTTCTGTGAAAAGAGTTTTTAGACAATTACGTGAATTTTATGGTGTTTACATAATCGTCCATCTGAAAGCACTTTTAGTCGAATTATTAAAAAATTTCAAGAGACCGGCTCCGTGGAAGTTCAAAAAAGGGAAAATACAGTTCTAGTGGTCGTTCACAAGGAAATATTGGTTTGGTTCGTGAAAGTGTTGCTGAAGATTCTGAAATGTCCATTAAACGACGTTCACAACAGCTTGGACTTAGTGGATCAACAGCATGGCGTATTTTACATAAGGATTTAGCTCTGACGGCATATAAGGTTCAAATAACACAGGAACTGAAGCTATTAGATCGTTTAAAACGTCGTTCGTTTGTTAATTTCATCAATGAACAACCAGCCGATTTTTCTCAAAAAACAATGTTTTCCGATGAGGCACATTTTGTTAATAAACAAAATTGCCGTATCTGGGGTGAGGAAAATCCACGAATTATTCATGAGAAACCTATGCATCCTAAACGAGTTACTGTTTGGTGTGCATTATGGTCAGGTGGTGTAATTGGACCTTACTTCTTTGAAAACGCTGCTGATGAAGCTGTAACTGTCAATGGTAATAATTGTTTTTATTATCCAACAGATTACTCCACAATACAGTAATAAAGTACGATGTTACATTAAATTGTACTGCATAAAAAATAAATTTGTAAAGTTGAAAATTAGGATTAAGAAGAATTAAAATATATACAAACGGAATACAAGCATCTAATAAAAATTCGAACATTATTAATAAGTGTTTTCAAAGGTTAATTTAAATTCAATGGGTAGTTAATTGCAGTGGAACGATAAAAAGGATCGGCATCAATTTTGTTGGAGTTTTTGAACATATACGTGATCGGCGCTGTGTCTAAAACGTTTTTTCTAGCTGCAGCTTCGACGAATGTTTCATTAAATATTGTTTCATATTTTGGAATCGTTCAACAGTACAGACCGTGTGCGGAATTTGTTTTCGTAAGGGTATTTTTGCCGTAGTTTTCCAGATGCGACACTGTTTAATTATCTGCTGATAATGACAACTTAGTTGTCGAAATACATACGTATACAGAATACGAAAATTAATGTGGAAAGGGGTTATATATCAACCTTCAATGAATAAGTAGATTTTTAAGATTTTTGTGGGAAAAAACTTACAAAACTTGGCATTTATCCGGAAGGGGAATTGAGTACACTTCTTCACTGGAATAACATAACTAACATTCACCAAACCTTCGGTGATTAAATTTAAAATATAGTGTAAAAAGTTCGTATTATATTGGGTTGGCAACTAAGTATTTTCGGTTTTGTGGTATAAAATAAAACACTTTTTTTTAAACAAAGAACAGTTTTTAATCATTTATATATTTTCCATTTTGCTCAATGACCCTTTACCATCTTTCTTTCAGCTGCATGATTCCGGGCTCATAAAATTTCTGGTCCTTATCAGCAAAAAACTGAACCAGGTGCGAGTGAAGGTCATCGTCATTTGTGAAAGTTTTACCATTCAAAGAATTCTGCAAACTTCGAAATAAATGGTAATCAGATGGTGCTAGATCATGGCTCTATAGAGGATGTGGCATCATTTCCCAGCCAAGCTCCAATAGTTTCCCACGAGTTGTCAAAGATGTGTGAGGCCTTGCATTATCTTGGTGGAAAACTACACCTTTCCGATTTGACAATTATTGCCGTTTTTCTTTGATTGCTTCATCCAGTTTTATTAATTGTTGACAGTAAACATCAGAATTGATCGTTTTGTTCCTTGGAAGCAGCTCAAAAAACACAACACCTTTGTAATCCTACCAAACTGACAGCATGATCTTTTTTGGATGCAATTCAGCTTTCGATGTGGTTTGAGCTGGTTTATCGTGTTTGCTCCAGGATCCATTTTTCATCACCAGTGATGATTCTTTTTAAGAAAGGGTCGGTTTCATTTCGTCTAAAGTGCATATCGCAAAAGTTGATTCTTTGTGTTAAATGAATTTCTTTCGATTCGTGAGGTACCCAAATATCAAGCTTCTTAACTAGTCCAAGACAATTTAAATGTTTTTCAATTGTTGTGTGCGATACATGTAGCCTCTCCGCAACCTCTGGAACAGTTATATGACGATCCTCTTCAATTATGACTTTGATTTGGTCATCATCAACTTCAGTAGGCCGACCAGAACGTTTCTCATCTTTGAGGGAAGAATCTCCAGAACGGAATTTTTTATACCAATTCTGACACGTGCGCTCTGTTAAGCAATTAGCACCATAAACTTCACATATCTTTTTGTGAGCCGCAGCAACTTTCTTTCCTTTATGGATACAATATGTCGAAAATGTTAGTTTCTGCACTCCATTTAAAATTAACCCACAACTAATAGCTTTAATAAAAATCACGCACTACTTGCTTCTGAAGTTACGTCAATGTGACTAGTATCACGCGACAAACGGTAAAGTACAGCACTAACATACGTTATACAAAAAATAAAGCAACGCTCTCTATCAGTAAAAACCGAAAGTACTTTGTTGCCAACCCAATACATTAAATAGAAAACAACAGTTCAAAAATTCCTTTTTAAATGTCTGTTTTTTCACACCCCTGTCTATTTATAACCCCTTAAAACTAACACGTTTTTTGATAAAATCGTATGCATATTCTTACGCCTACTTTGATAACAATTTATCACAAAAATTTTTTACTATGTGAGCCTTACAAAAAAATCTACCGCCCTTTGTTGCAAAATTATGGAATTTACAGAACATAAATATTATTATTAATTTTTAAAAATAAATTGGCATGTTTATTGGCATTTTTCTAAAACCAAGAATTTCACGAAAATTTTCCATATCAGTTAATAGCCACATACAATCGTAAAAAAATGAAATTATAACCACGATTAACAATGAAACAATAAACTTCGTATTTTTAATGGTCAATTTAAAGGCGATACAAGCACGATTATTTTCCATCTACGTAATATCAATATCTTAAAGGCCGATTACCGAATGCCGATCTATTCGTAAACATCAATGCTGATCCCAATTATTTGTTGATCAACAATATACAATTTCGAAATTTCTCAATGCCTCTCGTCTCCCGAACGCACAAATGCTGCAAAAATAGTCTTTGCATTGGTGAAAATAACGTTTCGCGATTTATGCGGCTGGTCCGCTGTGTCCAAACTAAAATATAAAGTCTTGCCAAAGTTCGAAAATAAATTTGCCTCTCGTGCGAAGGCATCGGACAGTATTTCGACCGGGACCCGGTGAAGTGTGTAAAATCGCGGTTTTTCTCGAGAAAATTGTATTGCAACTTTGACATTTAAAGACGCGAATTGACTTATTTTTATAAAATAAATTTAGTTTCTTTTATTGGAAAGGAAATGGAACTCCATGTGTTATACACGAACAAGGTAAGTCGACCTATGTACGTATGTATTTAAAAAATTTCCTCGATTAAGACTCTACGATATATGAAAGTTGTTGGTTCTACTAAAGTAATACATATTTTTAAAAAAGGACTGTTCAAAGTCATGAAATTTTACATCCGCGAAGACCAATATTGAAAATATTTTCTACAGCTTTTCCTCGTTAAGATGGTTATTTCATTTTTAAATGCCTCAACCCCTTCTTCTCTAATGCGATCGAGATATAAAGTGTACCTTGTAGCTTATTTTTCGTACATGAAAACAAAAAACTTACAGCTTCGGTAACTAAATTAACCCAGGTCTCAGTTATGATAAATAATATATATTTTAAATACATATTACTGTACTCTACCCAGAGAAATAGATGTATATATTTCTTAGATTCACAGACCCTCAACCTACAATATAAAGGGTGTTTCAAATTTCGCAGTTTTTTTTTAAAATAAATAAAACACATAATTTGCATTCACTTTCAAAAACTTTTTATTGGTAATTGAAGTATCAGTTATGACGTTTATATGCGAAAAACAATATCTACCAAATGGCCTCCTCTTGCTGCCCACAAACGTCCATCTCACCAATGACACGAATAATTTCATCTTTTAAAACAGATACGGCAATTTTGTTTATTAACATAGCCCCCAAGTTCAAAATGTACCTCATCGGAAAACATTATTTTTTGAGAAAAATCAGCTAGTTGTTTATTGATGAAATCAACAAATGAACGACGTTTTAAATGATCTAATGGCTTCAGTTCCTGTGTTATTTGAACCTTATATGCCTTCAGAGCTAAATCCTTGTGTAAAATACGCCATGTTATTGATCCACTAAGTTCAAGTTGTTGTGAACATCGTCTAATGGACATTTCAGGATCTTCAGCAACACTTTCAGGAACCAAACCAATATTTTCTTGTGAACGACCACTACGACTGTATCTTTTACTTTTTTGATTTTCCACGGAACCGCTCTCTTGAAATTTTTTAATAATTCGACCATAGTGCTTTCGGATGGACGATTATTTAAACCATAAAATTCACGTAATTCTCTAAAAACTCCTTTCACAGAACGCTGATTTTCATAAAATAATTCAACAATTTGAACGCGTTGTTGTACCGTGTACGAAGGCATTTTTATAAATGTCATACATCGCACTTTTTGAATGCCCACATACCCAGACAAATTCAGTGCTCCATCTATATTTTACTTATTCTTAAAAAAAGCCATGCAATTTGAAACAACCTTCACATATATTTATTAATGTTATTCATACTAATAAGTTTTGGGATCCCTAATGAAACTCGTAATCTTTATCTGCACTCGCTAAATTTTAGTAAGGTGGAGAGGTGGTATAATACGTTTAGACAAGTAAAATTTATTCAGGATTGTTAGAACTAAGGGATAAATAAAACACTAAGGAATAAATGAAATACTTTATCTAAATTTCATATTTCTTAAATTCACAGACCCTCAACCTACAATATAAAGGCTGTTTCAAATTTCGCAGTTTTTTTTTAAAATAAATAAAACACATAATTTGCATTCACTTTCAAAAACTTTTTATTGGTAATTGAAGTATCAGTTATGACGTTTATATGCGAAAAACAATATCTACCAAATGGCCTCCTCTTGCTGCCCACAAACGTCCATCTCACCAATGACACGAATAATTTCATCTTTTAAAACAGATACGGCAATTTTGTTTATTAACATAGCCACCAAGTTCAAAATGTACCTCATCGGAAAACATTATTTTTTGAGAAAAATCAGCTAGTTGTTTATTGATGAAATCGACAAATGAACGACGTTTTAAATGATCTAATGGCTTCAGTTCCTGTGTTATTTGAACCTTATATGCCTTCAGAGCTAAATCCTTGTGTAAAATACGCCATGTTGTTGATCCACTAAGTCCAAGTTGTTGTGAACATCGTCTAATGGACATTTCAGGATTTTCAGCAACGCTTTCAGGAACCAAACCAATATTTTCTTGTGAACGACCACTACGACTGTATCTTTTACTTTTTTGATCTTCCACGGAACCGGTCTCTTGAAATTTTTTAATAATTCGACCATAGTGCTTTCAGATGGACGATTATGTAAATCATAAAATTCACTAATTTTCTAAAAACTCTTTTCACAGAACGCTGATTTTCATAAAATAATTCGACAATTTGAACGCGTTGTTGTGCCGTGTACGAAGCCATTTTTATAAACATCACACTTTTTAAATGCCCACATATCCAGAGAAATTCAGTGCGCCATCTATATTTGAAACACCTTTTATATAGATACGTAGAGTAGGGAGGTGAGCTTCTTAAAATAAGGTTAAATCAGTAGGCCAGACTCTATTTTATCTGCATTAAAAATGAAGGTGTAATAGGCGTTTAATCTAATTATAATTTGATTGGATTTGTGGAAACAAATGACCGGAAGATTAAAGATGATTCGCCAATCACCCGCCTCTATGGGGGAGGCGTTGGTAGATGCGCGTATGATTTACACATATTCATGCCTCATTTTGTAATTTTCCATATTTATAAAAAGATAATAAACATACTTTAATTAATTTTTGAGAGAAATTAGGTTAATTATTGTAGTAAGGTATATATCCTTTGAAAATAATATTAGTTTATCGCACAGGGGATTAAAACCTTACATAACAAAAGATAAGGGTTTTGTGAACTGGTACACAAAAATATTTAGTTTCTAAAAAACAACACAACAAATTTTTATTAAGGAAAATAATTTCTGCTAGGAAATACGTCTGCAAATAATTAACAAAAGTATAAACATTATTTTAAAATTTTTCCCAGCGATGTTCAATAAGTTCGATACCCTTTTTATAATAAGAATTGTCTTTCTCCTCCAGCCATTAACTGCCGACATCATTTCTTCATCGTTGGAAAATCTTTGTCCACTGGGCCATTTTTTCAAGTTTGGGAACAGAAAATAATCCGAGGGGGCTAAATCTGGCAAATAGGGTGCTTGAGGTAGCAATTCAAACTTTAATTCATTAATTTTGGCCATTGCAATAACGGATTTATGAGCTGGTACATTATCTTGATGAAATAACATTTTCTTCTGAGCCAAATGCGACCGTTTTCCCTTGACATCTTCGCTCAAACATTGCAATAAGTTCGCCTAATACTCGCCGTTGAGGTAGCAATTCAAACTTTAATTCATTAATTTTGGCCATTGCAATAACGGATTTATGAGCTGGTACATTATCTTGATGAAATAACACTTTCTTCTGAGCCAAATGCTGCCGTTTTCGCTTGACATCTTCGCTCAAACATTGCAATAAGTTCGCCTAATACTCGCCGTTGATAGTTTTTCCTTTTTCATCCCAAAAAACCGATGCTATGACCTTGCCTGCAGATGAAACGGTCCTCGCCTTCTTTGGAGCCCGTTCTTCCTCTTGAGTCCATTGTTTTGATTGTTCTTGTGTCTCGGGTGTGAAGTGATGGACCCATATTTCATCCATGGTTATGAAACGGCGCAAAAATTCTGCTTTGTTGCTGTGAAACTTCCCTAAATACTCAATTGAAACCTCGTTCACGACACTGTTTTTGCTCGAGTGTGAGAAAACGCGTCAGCCATCTTGCACGCAGCTTTCTCATGTCCAAATTTTCAGATAATATGCGATGTACCGCACTCTTTGAAATGCTTACTGTGTTTGCTAGCTCGCGCACTTTCAGTCGACCATCATTCAGTACCGCTTTGTGGATTTTCTTCACCATTTATGAGGTCGTCACCTTACTTGGTCAACTAGAGCGATGCTCATCTTGGCAGTTTGTACGGCCTCGTTTAAGCTCTGCTACCCAATATTTCACTGTAGTAAAAGAAAGAGCAGACTCACCCAGAGTAGAATCCAGTTCAACTTTTATATCGGTTGGGCTGAGGCCTTTCAAATAAAAGTATTGTATCACGTAACGATGACCAATTTTCTCCATTTTTACAAATTCACTGAGAACGTTCACTATTGATGGCTGTCAAACAAATATTAAACAACGTGGCGTCTTCAAACTTGAAACATATGCTTTATAGATTGTGCACTTTCTGATACAGTGATATTTTTCAAACAACTACCACCATCTCTTAATCAGGCCGAGTACTTATGGGACCACCCTCGTAATGTTTCGAAAAAGTCAACAATAAAAAATGTATTTATTTCTTATATAATATACATAGTTACCTGTAGCATTTTTTGTCAACATATGCTAGAATGCCTTATGAAGAAGAAAATAAAACAATAAACAAAATAAAAGCTACTTTGTCTTTCGTTTATTACATTACAGTACCTGGTAAATAAAAATTATGATATAAAAATAAAATTTATGGTCAAATCGCAATTTAATTTTTCAAAAAAATTAACTCTTTTTTGTTTATTCTTTTGCGTACACTTTTAAGAACTCATTTTAATATTTCCCAATGTTATATTGCTATCCTTTTCCTTATCCTAAATTACAAATTTTAATTTATCGATCGAGCGATTGGCACATTTTTTACAATTCAATTAGTTTTTTTTTTACGTTGCATGATTTTATATTTTAATTATTCTTGAATTTTCTCAAAACTTCATAAACATATTTTTTACGACAGTTACTGTATAGTGCAAATAGATACTTTCGAATGTTTAGTATTTTGTGTATTTTGGAAAACGTTCAAATATTGTATTTTATGACCCCGATGTTGCTCTGAATACAGGCAGTGGTTCAATAACTATAACTTTGATATAAATCTCATCAAAAGACTAGGTCAAGGATTGCATTTATATAAATAAGATATTGTCAATATAATACTTGTTTTGTATCTCCATGTTTACTGTTATCTATTAGATTAATAATAGAAATAATCTTCACCTGTTTCAATTATTCTATTTAAAAGCAAGTCTATGAATAAAATTGAAATGCAAATAAAAATGTGAATTGCATATATCTCTTGGACTAATATATGTGATTACTAGCATCACTACCATTTTTCAATGTATTGTTGTTATACGAATGGCAGCAATTAAATAACAAGGTTGTTGTAAGAAATGTCATTTATTGCTAATAAACTTATATTTAACTTTTATCTCCTTCAACATACTCTCCTCCCCTATCTATATACCGCTGTATACGTGTCTTTCATTATTCAAATGCTGTAGTTCATCAGTTGTCAGCCTCTTCACCAGCTCTGCTGTTTTTTGCTTTTACATGTTCAACAGTCTGAAAATAGGTTCAATTTAATGCGCTTTTCGCTTTTTGGAACAGGTAGAAGTCACATGGTGCGAGGTCTGGCGAATACGGAAGATGATCAAGCACAGCAATGCGTTTGTCCGCTAAATATTGCTTCACAGATAGGGCATTGTGAGCTGGTACGTTATCCTAGTACAGAATCCACGAATTGTTCTTCCACAGATCCGATCTTTTCTACCTCACCCTTTCCCTCAACTTGATTAGGACTTCTTTGTAGTATTTCTGATCTCGCGCACCCTGTCAGTAATGATAACACTCTTGATATCGAAAAAAACGATCAGCGTTGCCTTCAATTTCGACCTTTAGAAAACCATTTATGCCATTCAAAAACTCGCGCACGTTACCTAATAACATCAAACACCTTCGTGAACATTCTGTTGGCGATTTTTTTAATTTGACAAGGAATTTCAAGATATTCGCTGCAGTATTTTTCTGTCAACCATTATCACGGAATTACTAACTAACAGTGTCCTCTACAATTAATGTTTGGAAGTAAACTAAAGCAGGCAGAGAGACGAAACTACGGATTGTTGCTTGGAAAGTATCAAAGTCAATGACATTCCAATTTCAGCCTCTCCCGTTGCAACTGCGCGATGGAAAGAGCGCACTCTCGTAATTTAATTACCATACCTCGTACTAATTATTTACGGACCTCTTATTTTTACTTCATTTTTTTTTATTGTCATTAGTATAAGAAAGAAGTATCGAGAAAGTCTACAAAAGAAATCTATTTCTTCACTAAATAATATACATAATTATCTGTAGCACTTTTTTATCAAATATAAAGAAAATATTTTTAGAAGACTTGATCAATAAGGTTGATATATAACCCCTTTCCACATTAACTTTTGTAAATTCTGTATACGCATTTCGAGAACCAAGCTGTCATCATCAGCAGATAATCTCAAAGTGTCGCACCTGGTAAAACACGGCGAAAAACAACTGTACGAAAATCAAACTCCGTACGCGATCCACACCGTTCAAAACCAAGATGTACACTGTGTTTGTTTCACAAGATTTTTAAAAATTATTTTTACTTAAACTAACATGCACTACATTGAAAAAGGGAATTACGGTCAAGACAGACAAGTGCCTGCCTGTGATTTATTATATTGTTCCTCCTCTGACATTAAGTAGAGAGAAAAGGGTCGATTGTACGGGGCCAGTTTCATTATTGTTCACCACATGGTTTAAATTCTTTAAGATGTGCATGCTTTCATACGTGTCTAGTTCTCGATAATTATACACGTTTTTTATCAGATGTAAACAATCCATATTAACACTGTGGTTATTTTCTAATACATGTCTCGCTAAACCCGATTTTTCCGGTCGGTTGAATTTTATGTGCGAAAGGTGTTCTTTATACCTGGTTTCGATCGATGTTTTAGTTTGGCCGATGTATTGTCTATTGCACTCTAAACATTAAATTCGGTAGATTCCCGATTTTTTATTTTCTTCGATTTTGTCTTTTGCATTTCCTAAAAGCGTTTTAAGAGAATTATTGGGGCGGAAACAGACTTGAAGCCCGCGCCCATTAAAAATACTATTTAGATTTTTTGTCATGCGATGATAAGGTAAACAAACAAAATGCTTTTCCCGATTGCTCTGTGGTGATAGACATGTGGTGTCACGGATTGTTTTTCTTATGTTGGGCTTTGTAATTAATCCATTGATTATTTCCGAATCAAAACCGTTGTATATCGCGATATTCTTAATGACGTTCAATTCTCTTTCATATCTTACTTTTGTTAGTGGGAAATTGATCAAACGATTAATAAAAAAATTGAATGAAGCCATCTTTTGTTGCATGCTGTGATTTGAGTCCGCCGTGATGAATCTATTGACATTAGTTTCTTTTCGGAAAATATCAACCACCAGGTGCGACACTTTGAGATTATCTGCTGATGATGACAGCTTGGTTGTCGAAATGCGTATACAGAATTTACAAAAGTTAATATGGAAAGGGGTTATATTGTATATCAACCTTATTGATCAATTCAATCAACCACAGGCTCCATCAAATTCAACTATCTTTAGAAGAAGTCAGTACAAATCAACGTGCTCTTTTTCTTTCGTTTTCTTGCATTAGAGTTATTGAGTAAGTCCATCTAATAATGTTAAAGTTTTTACGAAATAAAATTTATGATCAAATTACAGTTCAATTTTTTTAAAACATTCGACTTGTTTTTATTTATTCTTTGAGGCACTACACTTTTAAGAATTTCGCATTTTAATAATTCCTAATTTTTTATTGTTTTTTGTAGATGCATTTTTTACAATTATCACATAAAATTATCTTTTTAATTTATTTAAAAAAAGTGAAACTCTTTTTTAATGCAAAATCACATGTATTTTAATTAATCGATCGATTTAATATTTTTAATAGATACACATTTTTAAAATTCATTTACTTTGCATAATTTTATATTTTATTTATTGTTGAATTTTCTCAAAACTTCTCCATAAACATTTTTTTACGACAGCTGCTGTATAGTGTAAATAAATGCTTTCAAATATTTAATTTTCTGTGTATTTTGGAAAACGTTCAAATATTTTGTGACCCCGATGTTACTCTGAATACAGGCAGTGGTTCAATAACTATAACTTTGATATAAATCTCATCAAAAGATTAGGTCAAGGATTACATTTATAAAAATACTATATTGTCGATATAATACTTATTTTTGTATCTTCATGTTTACTGTTACCTATTAGATTAATAATAGAAATAATCTTCGCCTGTTTCAAGACAACAAAAACAATGTCAAGGAGAAAGGGTATTTATAAACAAGTCTACGAATAAAATTAAAATACAAATAAAAACGTCACAATGTAAACAACTGCTTATGTATCTTAAAGTTTATGTTGTTATTGGCGCCTCCATTTATCAAAGTTTTACTATTATTTTTCGAATTTGGGATGATGTTAGTTTCTTCATTCGTATCTGGATTAAGACATTAATTATGAGAAGTATCTTGGCTATGAGTTTAATTCTTATCAGTTGATTTCCAGTGTACCGCAGGTTTCCGTCTTGAGGCCCCTCTTTTTTGTTATATTTATTAGCAACGTTACTTATGGATTGTCATTGAACTGTTTGATGTTTGCAGATCATTTGAAAATTTATAGAAAAAGAAATGCTTTAGTTACTCACAAACCAATTTCGTAACCCCAGAGCACCACAATCTAAAATTCCTATCTTGTCTTCTTAATTTTACCTTATGAAGAGCATCACCGACCGCATCGGTAGAATATTCCTTAAAACCAACATTAAAACCATCTTTAAACCACATTCGAAACTTTCAGATTCCTTTTCAGTAAAAGGCTGTAATTCTTTAAACCCATCTGGTGTGTTCAGAATTAATTTCTCATGCGGCAGTGTATATATGAGCGAGACAAAGCTGTCTATTTTCGCTCGTATTTCAAGACGTCGCGCGTAGCTGGTTCTGCACTTGCTAAGTATAGACTTAATAATTCCAAAGGGGAAATTTAACTGTGGAGGATGCTGAGAAGCCGGGAAGGCCACCAACGTCAGTTATGGAGGAAAACGTTACTACTGTGAGGAAAATGCTTGGCGAGGACAGACGAGTGACCTACCAACAAATAGAGGGTACTTCAGGCCT
This sequence comes from Dermolepida albohirtum, assembly GCA_031893035.1. Classification (NCBI taxonomy): domain Eukaryota; kingdom Metazoa; phylum Arthropoda; class Insecta; order Coleoptera; family Scarabaeidae; genus Dermolepida; species Dermolepida albohirtum. Next base: position 84,516 of record JAVIWB010000450.1, on the reverse strand, counting down.
AAATACACCAGCAATTCGTTCGATTCTGCATGATCATTTGCACGTGAAGAAACTTTGTTCTCTCTGGGTGCCGCGTTGACTGACTAAAGAGCAGATGACACGACGTGTAACTTGGTGCCGGGAGATGCTAAAAAAGTTTAATAAGGGACAATCTCGGTATGTGAACAACACCATGACAGGTGACGAGACTTGGCTGTACTATACGACGTGCCGACCAAAGCTCAAAACAAAGTTTGGGTCTTTGATGATGAGGACACACCCGTAGTTGTCAGCAAATCCCGATCTGTAAAAAAGAAAATGATAGCTGTATTTTTTAAATCGAGTGGAATTGTGGAACGCGTCGTTTTGGACACACAGAAGACAGTCACAGCTAAGTGATATACTGAACAGTGCTTGCCTAAAGTCATTGTATCTATGAAGAAACTGCGGCCAAAATCAAGAATGGAGACCTGGTTCCTCCATCACGATAATGCTCCAGCTCACCGCGCCAAAGCCTGCACCGAATATTTGACCACGACAGGATTGAAACTTCTCAAGTCCAAATCTTGCTCCCTGAAAATGAAGCTAAAATGGAGGCGGTTTTCCAGCGATGTGGACCTTCTGCGGGCTTAGGATAACGAGTGTGCTGAACTGGTTTAAAGATTGGTTTCAGAGGATGGAAATGTCGAGGTGTATTGAGTATAGAGGAAATTACTTTGAAAAAATTAAATAAACAAAGCTGTATTGCAAAACTTTCCTAGTACCCTTTGTACATACATTTTTTTAAATGTCCTAGATATTTCAGTATCGTTTTGGGAAAATTCGTAGATGACGCAACTTCGTTCCTAATCAATACATACAATGTTTAGATAAAGTAACAGTTTTCTAACCTTATCACGCTTATAACAGATGTGCTTTGATAAAAGCGTGTGCGGATAAATAAGTTTATTTCTGTTTACATTGTGATATAGCTTGCGCATATTTTTTGGCAAAAAATACTTTCAGTATGATTCAGATAAATAGTTATTTTAACACTTTCAACATATTAATGAAATATCTTGCTCTTACAATTATATCTAAATCAAAGTAGATACATATAACGTTCTCATAAATGCGTGTATTTGTTATTTAAGGTAAATTTTAATGGACACTGTGGTTGATTGAAATAATCCAGAAAAGTAAATAAAACCCTTTCGCACAATAATATTGGTATTCTGTACACGCATTTCGACAACTAAACTGTCATCGTCAGCAAATAATTAATCATGGTGTGGTACCTGAATCCGCGGTAAAACTCGCACAGAAACAAATCCGTACCTAATATTAACCGCTAAAAGCCAAACACACACCCATTTAATGTTCTTCAAATAAGTTACATTCTGACTTCATTGTTAGATTTGATCAAATCATATTTGATGGGCAGAAAAAGCAATGTCTTTTATAATGGGTTTTCTTCTGATTATATTTTTCCTACCTCTGGTGTGCCGCAAGGATACAACCTTGGACCATTGCTTTTCAATAGTTATATTAATGATTTGCTTGAGGGTCTTGGGTGTGGGTGTCTGGGACATACGGATGACTTAAAAATTTGTAGCACTATTGATACAAAAGCAGACTGTCTTTCATTACAATCAAACCTTACCAAAATTAGTGAATGGTGTCGATTGAATGGGCTCAACTTAAACGTTAATAAGTGTGCAATTGTCTCATACACACGTTGTAATGGTGTGGTGACGTTCGACTATCCTGTGGAAACTCAGCCAATCTCTAGAGTATCACAAATACTTGATTTGGGAGTACTTCTTGATCCCAAACTTACATTTACTAGTCGCATACTCGCTTTATGCTCTTCCGCTTCAAGGGTACTTGGATTTATCATACGATCCTCAAGGGATTTTAATAATACGAAAACATTAGTAATTTTTATCCCATACGTTGGTTCGAACCAAGCTGGAATATGCGTCCGTTGTTTGGATCCCGTATTATGTTTACCAGGGGCTTCCTATTGAGTGAGTACAAAAAAGATTTTTAAAATTTTTATCTTTGAGACAGGACGGAGAATATCCTGTTCGCGGTTTAAATTATAATACCTTGCTTGAGAGACATGGTTTTCAAGCATTATTTTTGCGACGTGACATTTCGAGTGCCAGGTTCTCTTTTAATTTAATAAATAATACTATTGACTCTTCATCATTATTATTTCAAATTTACATTCTTGTGCCCTCCTGCGGAATCAGATCTGGGGATGTACTTCGCGTCCCAAGAGCTAGAACCAACATTATGGTCAAGAGCCCGTTGTTCCATATGGCGAAAAGCTTCAACGAACATCTTAGTGATGTTTAATTTTTGAATATTATTGTCTTAGGTGTAATAATTAGTATTTCCTTTTAATTTGTTTCACATTTAGAATTACTTTTCGTTTTATATTATATTTATCTATTCACTTTGAATGCATTGTCCTGTCAGTGGATGTAGTCTGTTGGACAATAAAGGTTATTATTATTATTACAATACACAGTATGATTCTAAACGTTTCCGAACTAATAAGACCATTGATTAAAATTATTGCACACGTTCACTAGTTGAGCCTTGTGTGGGACATACGATCCAATTTGCTGCAATAGAGAAAATGAGTCGACGTCATTATTAGGAAAAATTATTATAAAAAACTTACCAATATCTTCATGTTTCTTTTACAATAACTAAGAAAAGTAAAGTTTTATTTAAGAAGTCAATTCTAACAGCCAATGTCACACCGTAGGTACATACTAACCAATTTATTGTTTCTGATATATGTATGTATATATGTATCTAGGATGCCTAAATATAGGCGTATACACCAGCTTAATACGAGCAAAGAAACAATAACAAAATACTCAAAGTGTATAAATTTCAAAATGCATGATAAAATTTTATTAGAAAATTTAGAATTGTTTCCATAATGCAATTTATGGCATATTAGAAGGACTCGAATAAATTGTCTCCGTGGTCTAATGTTGACGGCACATTCCCAGACGGAATGAGGTTGTAGGTTCGAATCCCACGAGGATTTTTTTCAAATTGTCTCCGTGAAATTTCTGCATTACATATATATATATATATATATATACATATATGTACATACATATATATATATATATATGCATAAAGCGATTAAAATTGCAATTTTTCAAATGCTACTAATGGGCTAAAAATCGAAGAGCAACTATACTGTAAAATTGTAATACCTTAAAAATTGGATGATGAAAGACTGTATATTGAAAAGAAATAATAGTCGAACGTTTGGGGTAGGCAAGATTAGCACATTTATCAACATTCAAACACACAAGAATATTTATATCCATGCACCAGTTCCATATTTTTCTTCAGAGAGTCATCCGCGAAAACGAGAACTCTATAATCCAAAAGCAACAGGAGATCTTTAATATACACGTCGACGGGTAGCGGGTCTAAATTATAACTCTACAGAATCCCACTGATAATAGCAAAGAGAATACAGGCACGTAATATATATTTGATATATATATATATATATATATATATATATATATATATATACATATATCAAATATTTGTATGCATTTATAATGGATTCATTTTATATGTCTACGTTTTCGTATTTTAACATATGAAAAACTTACATAAATTTGTGTGTGGAATTCCCGACGCTACAACAGGTAGGTTTAGAAGGGGTACGAACCCTTATTTGCTTATTTTGTCTGAATCACAAACTTTTCTCCCCTTTTTTGGTATTGGATGACGTGGCAAAGAAGCGAGGTTTTATATATTATTCATACATATACATATATGTTCTTATAATGTGCTCTCGTAAATAGAAACAAACTATGAAGAAATACCTATTATTTTTAATATTATTTTGCACACACACACAGATACAAGTATATACACTACCGTCTATAAGTTTAGTAGTACTACAGATAACTTTAATTGCTCAGTGATATTAAAGAGACTGTTTATTTTCATGGTAAATTTATTTATAAAATGCTAAATTCACATGCAATTTAAACAATTGACATTATTAATTTAAGTAATATTATAATAAGTTAACTTAAATGTTACTTTCGTCAAAGTAACCACCCCTACCTGCGATCACGGCTTCACAAACACATGGCATTCGTTCAACTAGTCGGTCGAGATATTCCTCATCGATAGAGTTCCATGCATTCTGTAACTTACCCCAAAGATCTGTCTTGCTAGTAGGAGGTATTTTACGCACTTCACAATTCAAACAGTCCCATAACAGCTCTATCGAATTGCAGTCTCCGGACTTTGGAATGGTCATGTCATTAATGTAAGGATTCCTCTTTCGGTTTGGTCGGCGGAAAACCATTTTACAATCTTCGTTGTATGTTTGTGGTCGTAATCTTGCTGATAAACAAAGAAGAGCATGCTCCCACTAAAACATTAGCTTATTCTCGGGTAGTTTGTGAGTAAAATGGAAGTTAAAAAAATTTTGTTAACTACATCTTTCCTGCATCTATTCAGTAAGAACTTTTAAATTTATGTGTATTGAATTGATTCTATTATGTTCATTATAATTGATGTACTTTTAATTTCTTTATTGCTACCACTGGTGTTCCTCGAAGTTCCAATTTAGTTCCACTACTCTACTCTTCAATGTGTGTATTAACGATTTCCTGATCCTTCTGCATTAGACGAATAATTGCATGCAATGCATGCGTTTTTGGTCAATATGGATATGTAAGTTTATTAAGAGGTTACCGTATTACTAAATTACAGCAGATGCTGTTATTGTAGTCCTCTATGGCATGCATTCAACAAAATTCAGTCCCAAAAGATAATAGGTCATCCTCAATGGATTGACGCCACTATCGAAACCGGTTAGACCAACATTTCGCTTCAAAAAATGGCGGTACCTCAACCCCATACAATACAATCATTCGTCCTTTATCAAATATTTTATAACAGTGCAATGTTCTAATTTCACAAAACTCATTTTTGGTTGCAAAACACTTTATAATGCACAGAATAGTGAGCGAGCTGAAGTCAAATTTGGCACATAGGCAAAATGTTGTCGCAATTGAACGCTACTTAGCGACACACAATTATCGCCTCGTACACCAGTGCGCATGCGTCACTCATCAAATTAATCGACGTTGCCAGTTTCCCTGTTTTTCCGATTAGTCCTCATATGTTCAACATTTCAATTACTAAAAGAGAAAACTCGAACAACTACAACAATTGCCGAAGGAGGTATTTCTTCAAGGCGGTGGTTATAAAACAGCAAAGAAAACTTAAATAAAAACTTAAAATAAAAAGATCTCTCAAGAATATTGCTGTTGTTTCAAAAACACCAAAAGGAAGAATGACGTAAGAATGGTGCATACCACTCATGATTATACAATTAATGACTAGAGCGGCGACGAAAGTGGCAATACCATAGGCGGTACGGTAGAACGGGCAATACGTGCGCAGTGAATGAGATCATTCACATCAAATACAATACGGTTCACGGTTAGTGTTTATAATAACTTCACACAAACATGTCGCGAAACTCTGTGCCGTTTGCTACGTCGGTTAGAAAATACATAGCAGAATTTCCCGATTTAAAGTATGATGGATGTGAAGTATTGTGTTTGGTTTGTAATAAGCGACTTATAATACGGAAGAAAGACAATTGTAAAAAACATGTGAACAGTGCAATACATAAACTGAACAAAAGAAATGAAATACCTTATGCAACATTCCTTTATGATTTTTTATTTATGTTGACTGCATGTAATTTGCCGCTTCGTTTAATCAGCAAACGCCCTTTTCAAGTGTTCTGGAATAAATATCTGCCAAATTATAAATTACCTGCAAGAAGAACTTTACAGAAACATTTGCCGCGTTTAAGAGAGAGGCTTGAAAATATAGCAAGAAGAGAATTGCATAATAAAAATGTGTGGATTACTGTAGATGAGACTACTGATTTAAAAAAAAATAGTATAATAAACGTAATCGTACGTATTTTATCAGCCAACGCATTTTCACAGCCCTATTTGTTAGCCTGTAAACGTATACAAGCATGTACTGCGGCAAATATTCGGCAAATAATAATGAACACCTTAAAGAAATTTCACATTCATAGTACTCAAGTCTGCATGCTTGTAACAGATGGTGCTGCTACTATGTTACTACTCGGACGTTTACTAAAAGTAACTTTTCCTAAATTAATACACATAACTTGTGTACTCCATGCTCTTCATTTAGTTGCTGAAAATGTTAGAAGTAGTTATAAAAACGTTGATCATTTGATTGGATCCACCAAACAAGTGTTTCTTAAATCCCCTAAACGACTTAAAGAATTTCATAAAACTTGTCCAGATATTTCGGAACCACCGGAACCCATTCTTACACGATGGGGCACGTGGCTAAATGCAGCTTTTTATTACCATAAGAATTTTCACAAAGTTAAATCCGTTATATCAAAATTTAGGCCAACCGAATCCCAAGCAATCAGAGACAGTCAACATCAATTTGAAAATCCCCAAATTCTGGAAGATCTGCATACAATATATAACAATTACCATCCATTAGTAGAAGCAATTACAAAACTTCAAAACGAAAACGATTCGCTGCCCTTAGACGCATCACTATGCATAGTGCAAAATGTGACCGCTCATTTGCATAGTTTAACTGAGCCCTGGAATGATTTTGAACAACAGCTTCTTTCTGCCAAAATTACATCAATAGACGCCGAACGATCTTTTTCTCTATACAAAAACATTTTCTCCTCGCGAAGGACGTCATTTACAGAAGCAACCGTAGAGGCGTATGCAATGATGCAGATGTACAGTTACTTCCACAACACATTACCAGGGTTATGAAATTACATATTACTAGGTAAACACTAATTGTGTAAGAATAAGTCTAGACACGGCACTGCTACGGACACTTTCGCCGCAGTTTATAATTTACACTTAAACACCAACCGTGAACCGTATTGTATTTGATGTGAATGATCTCATTCACTGCGCACCAATTGCCCGTTCTACCGTACCGCCTATGGTATTGCCACTTTCGTCGCCGCTCTACTCATGATTATACAATTAATGACTCACATCATTAAATAATAAATTACAAATGTAATTTATTATTTTCGCATTCTTTCGCATAAAGAGTAATTTAACTTGCATTACATGACGTAAATTTATTCCAGGTGTAATATTTGCATACGCTCTCATTTGTTTTAGTTTTATGGACTTCGAGCAGATAACGACTTTACATTACAAAGTTAAATTAGTTAATAAATTGTGGGACGATAAAAATTTTAATCTTTATGATGACGGTTACTAAAGTTTCTAGTGTGAATTAATAATATCATATTTGAAATTTGCACTATAATCGACGCGTATTACAAATATATGTATTGTAAAGACACCTGTGAATATGGTTCATGTTTTTTTTACAGATGTTTCAGATTTAAGCTGTGAGTAGAATTAGAAAATCCTTGTTTAGTAATTAAATTACGATGCCGCATAAAGATGAATGTAAAGAGAATTACTAACTACTGACTCAGTAGATCATGACATAAATTATCGTAGCTTGATGAAACAGAATAACTTTCAGAGTGCATCTCGTGAGTTTTAAATCGTCAAATTATATTACATATCGCCTCCTAGCGATCAAAATAAATTATACTTCATAATCTGTTGTAATTCTTTTTTCAATACTCTCAAAACCAGAACTAATTTTCTGATTAAATCTGCAACAAACATTATGTAAACTCTTTTCTGCTAATATTTAAAATGTCTAAATCGTATACGTGGGATGTCTTTTAAGTTTTGCATAGTAGGACATAGAGAGCGCCACTAATCAAACGTCAGTGCTAAAAATTAACCTCCATCTTTAGTTATCTAAATCCGAAGTTTCAGTGCAATACTTGTAGTGTTGCAGCTACAACGAATTGTCAAAGTTGATAAGTTAGTTGGAAAATGGAATTAAACCGAAAACATTTTCGGGGAATAAGTTTTTAATAATTTTCTAAGATAATTATCTCAACAATAAAGCCTCGCCGAGTCGGTTTCTGTTTTTGATAATGAAGCACCACATCAGTCAACAATTTCTGGTTAGTATGGAAAATTAAAATGTGGACGGATTAGTCTTTAGCGATGATCCAAGTGCAGGTTCATCAAAAACGGCAGTTACACAGGAAAACGTCGATGCTCGCGCAACGAAGATCGACATGTAACATATCGCCAGATTGAAGCATTATTGGGGATTTCAAAGACTTCAATTGAAATTTTGCATAAAGAACTGTTTCTAAAATTATTAGTTTCCAGTTGGATACCGCATCTGTTGCCCGTAGAATAGAAAGCGGCTAGGGTGTGTTGGTGTCAAAAAACTCTAGATCGCTGCAATATCGGACACTCTAAATAGGTATACAACATTGTCAGTGGTGATCAATCTTGGATTTACTCATACGAGCCGGAAAATAAACGCCAGTCACCTGTTTGGGTGTTCTAAGGTGAAAAAAAAGCCGACAAAGGTTATCCGTTCTCGAAGTGTCCCCAAAAACATAGTCGCAACATTTATCTCGAAAGCGGGTCATGTAACAACAATTCCTCTACAAGATCAAAAAACTGTTACTGCCGATTGGTATACAACCATTCGTTTGCCGCAAGTAAACGCTGAGTTTCGAAAAACCAGCCCCGAACGACGAGTCATCCTCCACCAACACAATGCAAGTTCGCACACAGCACACAAAAGAATTGAATTTTTAACGCAATAAAACGTCGAATTATTGGACCATCTTCCGTACAGTCTGGACCTAAGTCTCAACGATTTTTTTTACCTTTCCGAAAATCAAAAACGGACTGCGTGGTCAAAGGTTCCAGTCGTCAGAAGGAGCAGTTGATGCCTTTGAATATGCAATTTTGACAGTCAACAAACGAGTGGAACAACTGCTTCCAGAGTTCGTTCGAAAGCATGTAGAAGTACATTAATCTTCGTGGAGAATACTTCGAAAAACACATTGAAGTCTTTAAAAACTATCTACTGTTTTATTCCAGTTTTACATGCAAAACTTAAAAAACAACCCACGTATAAACGAAATTCTTTCTCTAGAATGAACCGCTTGGGGCAAAAAACAGTCTTAAAGAGAGTTTTGCATAAATGAAAAATGTGTACGAAATATTAAATTACGTATCAACATTATTATACAAAAGAGTAAATGCAAATTAACCAGATGGTTGCTTTGCATATACATATACACTAACCAGGTGGAAAAACCTTTTATAGAGAATTGAACACATATATTTTACGAATAATTATACACACAACAATAAAACGGAATTATATAATAATTTATGGTCAATAGAAAAAGTCATCCTTGAATTTTTTATACAAAAAAATTGTCATTCAACTTGGCTGATGAAATAGTAAGTAAATGTATTGTGTGAATGGACCATGCAGGACAGACGTTCTAAATTTAGACTAGAATTTCGTTTGTACAATAACCTTTCTGCGAAATAGTAATTTATTTGTTGAAATAAAACACCTTATTTTTCCACAAAATAAGTTCTAATTTAAAAACTAGATTTCAGGCGCATTTCGCACATCTTCAGTAGTAACTAGCCTACGCTTCGTACTCACTAGTTTATATGAAGGTTACATTAAAGGTTAAAGTAAAATTCTACGTTAATGTTTACCTCGTCAGATAAAATATTATGAAGGGACAATAGTAAATTGATATGAAAGGTGTACTAATTCCAATTTTTTCGAGAAAATCTTAAATCTAATAATGGTTTATATGTACCATAAAAAGGATTCCAAATAAGTGAAGCATATTCAAGTTTAGATTTTACGTAAGCAGTACAAAGGGTACTAGGAAAGTTTTGCAATATAACGCAACAATGAATCGTAGGAAACTGCTTCTTGCTGCATGTTGAGACATGTTCATACGTGCATAGTAGCCGCCGTGCCATGTCGATGGGCTCAGTTATTCATTAGCAGTGCGAGTGTAAAGTGCTTGCGATGGCATCGTGGTCACGAAATGAGATAAGGGCAGTTTTGCGTTATAATTTCGTGCGTGGTTTAAACATAGACCAGTGCTTCGAAGAAATGACTCTTGTACTAGGTGATGTTTGTCTATATCGCACAACGATATTCTGGTGGTATAGAGAATGCCAAAAGAGAAATTTAACTGTGGAGGATGTTGAGAGGCCAGGAAGGTCACGAACGTTAGTTACGGAGGAAAACGTTACTACTGTGAGGAAAATGCTTGGCGAGGACAGGCGTGTGACCTATTAACAGATAGAGGGTACTTCAGACCTAAATGCACCTGCAATTCGTTCGATTTCGCACGATCATTTGCACGGAAAGAAACTTTGTTCTCTCTGGGTGCCGCATCGACTGACTGAAGAGCAGATGACACGACGTGTGACTTGGTGGCGGGAGATGCTAAAATAGTTTAATAAGGGACAATCTCGGTATGTGAACAATATCGCGACAGGTGACGAGACTTGGCTGTACTATTACGATGTGCCGACCAAAGCTCAAAACAAAGTTTGGGTCTTCGATGATGAGGACACACCCGTAGTTGGTAGTTGTCAGTAAATCCCGATCTGTAAAGAAGAAAATGCTAGGTGTATTTTTCAAATCGAGTGGAATTGTGGAACGCGTCATTTTGAACGCACAGAAGACAGTCACAGCTAAATGGTGTACTGAACAGTGCCTGCCTAAAGTCATTGCATCTATGAAGAACCTGCAGAAAAACCCAGGAATGGACACCTGGTTTCTCCATCACGATAATGCTCCAACTCGCCGCGCCAAAACCTGCACCGAATGTTTAACCACGACAAGGTTGAAACTTCTCGAGCACCCTTCCTACAGTCCAGATCTTGCTCCCTGCGACTGTGCACCGTTCCCGCATGTGAAAGTGAAGCTAAAAGCGAGGCGGTTTTCCAGTGATGAGGACCTTCTGCGGGCTTGAGACAACGAGTGTGCTTTACCCCCTAGTGAAACTTGTCAGAACTGATTTAAAGATTGATTTCGGAGGATGGAGAGGTGTATTGAGAGTAGAAGAAATTACTTTGAAAAAATTAAATAAACGAAGCTGTATTGCAAAACTTTCCTAGTACCCTTTGTATAAAACCGAAGCTAACGCTGCTAAATTAAAAAATTATGTTGACGGTAAGACGGGTACAATAAGTATTCGTCAGTAAAATGGGTACAATAAGTATTCTTCAGTAAAATGGGTACAATAAGTATGTTTCATTTTCAGTTTTTGACAAGTAGTCAGATTATTATTGCAATACGTAGGACCATGAAATGGAAGGAACACAGAAAATTTTCACCATAAATTTTGCATTAGTCGAAGAATATGCACTATTAAAATCAATACTTTGTAACCTGTGTAAAATTTAAATACTTTCAGTACGTATTTTCTGCTACGCCAGTGTTGACAAAAATCACAGAAATTAAATAGAAATTTCTGCGTTGGAGAAGGACTCGAATCTCTACCTACCGTTTGCTGGACGATTGTCTTACCAATTAGGCCACCAGGCAGTACAGTTTTGAATGTTTTAATACGTCATTAATCGCATTACAGAAACAAATTAGTAATTATATCAATTATATATATAGTATATTAATAGTAAATAATTATTAATATTAATTATTAATTTATAATCCACAGCCAGGTTTTTCCTTTGATGTTAATAATTATGTATAAATATATAATTAAGCTCTTTACGATAGGAAATGAATAAAAATCAGCATTTTCTTCTACTCCGTCCTTTACTTAAAAATACAAAAATTAATTCAGCGCTTAAATAACTTCTTTTGGTTGAGTCAGTATTCCTTTTTCTCATTTCTGTCACATAAATGTTAAAAATATGAAAATATTTGTCTAAATTTAATGTACTAATATTAAAATTGGCAAAGGCAAGTTGGCGTTTTTCGAAAATAACATGAAATCATGAGACACTGACATTGCGTAAGTTACAAAACAAAGCTCTACCTTGACCTAATAATAAGATAATACACAAGTTACGGGATAGACTCTTTCAAACTAGATATTAAAAAAGAAAAATAAAACTATATAAATACTTATGTTATTGATGTAAATATTTATAAATTTTAAATTTCGTTTGAATATATCCATGCACATGTGGATATATGAATCACTAAAACAGAGTATTTACTAGGGTTGGCAACTGTTTCAAGAATTGTGATCACAATAATATACTCAATGACATTAGAAGTGTTACACCTAGAAGGAATAGTTTCCTGGACGTGATTTTTTGGTAATGTGATAAACTTAAGTCAAGAATGAAACGATCAGATTTCCAAGAAATTTTATTAACATTAATTTGAAAAAAAATCAATAATGTGTTTGGCGACTCCGTAGCTGTAGACACTCCTGTACACGTCTGGGCATCGACAAAATAAGATGGTCGATGTCTGCTTGTGGCACCTCGTTCCAAGCAACTTGAACTTGGTGGATTAACTGTGCCAGAGTTTGTGGAGGATGGTTCAAATTGGTCAGTCTCTCCCCATTATGTCCCACACATGTTCGATGGGATTTAAATCCGGTGAACGGGGTGGCCACGGCAAAACATTAACGCCAGCTTCTCGTAGAAAGTCCATAGTACGACGAGCAATATGTGGACGGGCGTTGTCTTGCTGAAAAAGGACGTGTGGACGGCCATCTAGATAAGGCAATAAAGTGGTTTGTAGGACGTCATCAACATAACGCGCAGCTGTCATACTGCCCCGAATAAACAGAAGAGGTGATCGGCTTCCATATGCAATAGCCCCCCAAACCATTACTCCAACAGTCCTGTGCACATGCCTCTCAACAGCAAATCCAATATCACGTCGCTCTCCACGACGGCGTCTTACCCTCTGACGGCCATCATGCATGCCTAGGCAGAATCGCGATTCGTCGCTGAATACGACATTATGCCATTCTGCTTCCCAGTGCTGCCGCTCTCTGCACCAGTCCAAACGTCAGAGGGTAAGACGCCGTCGTGGAGAGCGACGTGATATTGGATTTGCTGTTGAGAGGCATGTGCACAGGACTGTTGGAGTAATGGTTTGGGGGCTATTGCATATGGAAGCCGATGACCTCTTCTGTTTATTCGGGGCAGTATGACAGCTGCGCGTTATGTTGATGACGTCCTACAAACCACTTTATTGCCTTATCTAGATGGCCGTCCACACGTCCTTTTTCAGCAAGACAACACGCGTCCACATATTGCTCGTCGTACTATGGACTTTCTACGAGAAGCTGGCGTTAATGTTTTGCCGTGGCCACCCCGTTCACCGGATTTAAATCCCATCGAACATGTGTGGGACATAATGGGGAGAAGACTGACCAATTTGAACCATCCTCCACAAACTCTGGCACAGTTAATCCACCAAGTTCAAGTTGCTTAGAACGAGGTGCCACAAGCAGACATCGACCATCTTATTTTGTCGATGCCTAGACGTGTACAGGAGTGTCTACAGCTACGGGGTCGCCAAACACATTATTGATTTTTTTTCAAATTAATGTTAATAAAATTTCTTGGAAATCTGATCGTTTCATTCTTGACTTAAGCTTATCACATTACCAAAAAATCACGTCCAGGAAACTATTCCTTCTAGGTGTAACACTTCTAATGTCATTGAGTATATAATTTTAAAATTAAGGGTAAGAAGTACGAGGGTTATATATAAAAAATATAAACGCCTGTTTATATTTCGGGAACTGGCAACACTGTTAGTGTTGCCTCCGATCTGATAATTGCATCGTGAAGTTTGTTATTTTTCACAATATATTTATCTGGACAGTTTTATTATCCGGTCGCTATTTCTATTGTTGACAGTAACTTGAAAATTTTATGTCAGCGGAAAAATGGAAATAACTCGCGAACATTTTCGTGCAATTACTTTTCATAACTTCCGGCGTGGATTATCTCAACAAGAATCCATCGACGAGCTGAATTCTTTACATGGTGATGAAGCGCTATCCAAAACTATAGTATATCGTTAGTATAGTGAATTAAAACTTGGACGGCGTTCATTCATTGGACGATGAATTTCGTGAAGGTCGTCCCACAAATGTTGTGTCGGAAAACATTAATGTAGTGGTGTGAATTGATAAGCAAGACCGTCATGTGACATACCGTGAGATCGAAGCATCTCTAGGTATTAGTAACACCATCGTGCATAAGATCCTGCATGAACATTTAGCCGTTAAGAAGCTATGTTCACGTTGGATAGCACGTAATTTGATAACCGCTCAAAAAAGACTCGCGTCGATTGGTGCCAAGAAATGCACAAAAAATACAATGGCGGTGCTTCAATGAATATTTATGAACTCGTCACAGGTGATAAATCTTTGATCTATACGTATGAGCCCTATAATAAACAGCAGTCGACTGTGTGGGTATTCTAAGATGAACCAAAACCAACAAAAGTTGTTCGCGCTCGAAGTACATCAAAACAGTTTTTTCGGAAAAACCGGCCACGTAGAACTGTCAATTCCGAATGGTACACAACCATTTGTTTGCCAAAAGTTTTTGAAGAAATAAGGAAAACAAACCGAAAACGACAGATCATTCTCCACCATTACGATGCGAGCTCTCACAGGTTGGTTCAAACAATTGAATGTTTGACCGGGCAAAACATTGAATCGATGAGCCATCCGCCGTACAGCCCTGATCTAGCACCCTGTGATTTCTTTTTGTTCCCACACGTAAAGGATAAACTTCGTAGTCAACGGTTTTCTACGCCGGAAGAGGCAGTTGAGGCATTCGAAACTCATATTTTGGAGAAACCGCCTTCGCAGTGGCAGCAATGCTTTTCGGTTTGGTTTAAACTAATGCAAAAGCGCATTGATTTTCAAGGAGAATATTTTGAAAAACATTAAAACTATTTTCGATAATAAAATATTTTCTTTTGTTTGCTATTCTCGAAATATAAACGCCTACCCTCCTACAACTTATATATTGTAGTTCTTTTTAATGCAATAAACAAGTAACGCAGGATAGAAATGCGTGGATAGAAGTGTGTAAACGTAGGCCAAGGAACTAACTCGAGTCTCTCATAGCCTTATACTCGAAAGGATAATAAGGTGTTTTGTAACGGTAACCAAATATAAATTTTTTCGTAATCATAACATCACAAAATTTTGCAAAATCTTCAAGTTTCGAAAATTAAAGTACACCTATCCGTATAAAATATTTGCTATCGTTTAAAATTACTATAAATAAAGTCCACATTATATTAATAAAAAGGCTTTTCTCGACACATACTCCCATGAATGTAAATAAAATTATATTTTTAAAGTAGCGCGACGTAATTTCATTCAACAATCCCTGTTAAAAATAAGCAGCAACTGCGTTGTTATGAATTAACTCCTAAATTAGTTTATTAGTTTATTGCACTATTGAGGCATGCAGGAGTAATTTCGTTTATCTGCTTTGCCAAATCTGTGATTACGAACACGCCTCCTTGGTGCGATATCAAAAATATAAAATCGAATCTTTCGACTATGTTCTACTTTATTTTTAATAGCAGAATTCATGAATCATAAAAATCTACAGTCCATATAGTAATTCTGATGGAGCCTATGGTTGATTAACTTAATCACTGAAGGTTGATATATAACGCCTTTTCACAGTAATTTTCGTATTCTGCATACGTATTTCGACGACTAAGTTATCATCATCAGCAGATAATTAAACAATGTCGCACCTGGAAAACTACGGCAAAAATACCCGTACGAAAACAAATTCCGCACACGAACAGTACAGCTGAAATCTTAAACGCACACCAGAGTGTGGGTTAAATATCAATCTTCAGTGATTACAGTCCAGATGCTTGGGTATTCTAATGGGATTAGTATTAGGCAAATAGAAATACACCATACGAACTAATAGGACCAACGTACAGTGTGTGTTTAGCTCTCGAACTATTATAAATACGAAAATTATTGTGGCAAAATGTTATATTAACCTTAATTGAGTAATTTAATCTTCCACGGTCTCCATAAAAATTTATCTTCGCAGTAAAATTGCGCAATATTATGATATATTTGTGGTAAACAGAAAATGGTAATACCAATGAGATAGTTCGTCTTTCTACATCATTACAACACTTATTTCTTTAAACCATAAAATTATGTTGGTTTATAGAGCGCAGGATAGCTATTATAATAAGGTATTGACCAATGAATATACTGAATTGGCATTCTGAACGATAAATGCTTTAAAATGCGATATAATTAAGGAAATTTTGGTACAAGGGCGAAAAATATACACTTTCAGGATCGATCGGTTAATAAATTTTACACTCATTCATTAACGAATTTAAATAATATTAATAATAATAGAGATCTTGTTAAAAAATACAAATTAGTAAATAGAACGAACTCGTGGTACAAGTACAAACCACGAGCAGTTTTAGAAAATTCGGAAGCTAAATTATACGAGGGTAGCCGTTTATATTTCGGGAATAGCAACAAAAAAAATTTTTATTATCGAAAATAGTTTTATTGCTTTTTATTCTCCTTGAAAATCAATGAACTTTTGCATTCGTCCAAACCAATCCGAAAAGCACTGTTGCCGCTGTGAGGGCGATATCTCCAAAATATGGGTTTTAAGTGCCTCAACTGCCTCTTCCGGCGTAGAAAACCGTTGACAACGAAGTTTATTCTTTACGTGTGGGAACAAAAAGAAAGGGTGCTAGATCAGGGCTGTACGGCGGATTGCTCATCAATTCAATGTTTTGCCCGGTCAAATATTCAATTGTTTGAACCGACCTGTGAGAGCTCTCGCATTGTCATGGTGGAGAATGATCTATCATTTTCGGTTTGTTTTCCTTATTTCTTCAAAAACTTTTGCCAAACAAATAGTCGTTCTACAACTCTCTAAAGACACAGTTGCAACGTGACCGGTTTTTCCGAGAAAACAGGCAACCATTTATTTTGATGTGCTTCGAGCACTAATAACTTTTGTTGGTTTTGGCTCATCTTGGAATACCAACACAGTCGACTGCTGTTTACTATCGGGCTCATGCGTATATATTTAAAATTCATCACCTATGGCGACGCACGATGGTGTTACTAGTAGCTAGAGATGCCTCGATCTCACGGTATGTCACATGACGGTCTTGCATTATCAATTCAGACACTGCATTAATGTTTTCCGACACAACAAGATTTATGGGTCGACTTTCACGAAATTCATCGTCCAAAGAAGGCCGTCTAAGTTTGAATTCACTACACCAATGATGTACTATAGTTTTCGATGGTTTCATCACCACATAAAGAATTCAGCTCGTCGACGCATTCTTGTTGGGACAATCCACGCCGAAAGTTATGATAAATAATTGCACGAAAATGTTCGCGAGTTAATTCCATCTTTTCGCTGATATAAAATTTTCAAGTTACTGTCAACAATAGAAATAGCGAGCGGATAATGAAATTGTCAAGGTAAATATATTGTCAAAAATGACAGACTTCACGATGCAATCATCAGATCGGAGGCAACACTATCAGTGTTGCCATTTCACGAAATAGAAACGGCTGCCCTCGCACTGGAACAGAAACATTTTCACGGATCATACAGTAAGACACAATAGTCCAGACATTCCACTAACTAATAAAAATACTACCTAATTGACGTTTCCCTACTCAACATAACCTTCAGTAAAACCATATAGAGAACCGCAATCGATATATTCTTCTCGCAGAAGAGATACAACAACTACGGCATCAAAGTAGATACAAATTATACCGATTATAATTTCTACCGCTGGAGTAATTCCTAAAAAATTCCATGAAAGCCTTAAAGAACTTAATCTCAATCCAGACATATATATATATATATATTATATAAAGTTAATTTATTAACTAGCAATAAAGCATGCAAAATTATAAGTCACGATATTTTAGAACATTCTAAACATAAAATGAATGTATGTTAGCATTATTCTAATCAATTCTAAACACTTATATGTGACATACATATAACAAAAGATACATAGATTTTTAACAAATGTTATAAAAACAGATTTCTTTCTGTCGATATAAAATAAAACCATATATTAATTTGGGAGTATTGATAACCATTGTACGTACATATGAAATAGATAGTAATTCTTGGTAAAATATTCATACCGTTAAATCTAAAATAATATAAATTTCAATTATTATATTAGCATTGAATTGAAGTAGGGATCGGAAAGAAATATCAAAAGATTTTAAATAATACCATAAATTTTACAATTATCACAATAATAATAATTAAAACTTATCAATTTAATGCAAAAGAGTATTTAGAGATTAATATAAGTTCATTTATTAAGAAAAATTAAGAAATAAAACATTTACAATGAATATATACTTCTATATATATACGTGGAAAAAAATATACAATTAAGACAGAGTAATAAAAAGGGTATGATATGATTGTAATAGATAACATTATAAGAAATGTAGAAAATATTGAGAAAATTGGTAATGTAAAAATTTCAAAGACTAATTATTGCTATAGGGAACTATATGAAAAGTTAGATTTGTGATAGAAAAACGTTAGGTTATATCAACACCGTCAAATTTAATTGTAAAAGTATATATTTATGGAAATAAAAGAAATAAGAAACTAAGATATAAAGGTTGTTCCAAAATTAATACAAGATTTGAATTAAGTAGAGAACACAGTTTTAATCTTTTGATTGTTATTTTTTT
This sequence comes from Dermolepida albohirtum, assembly GCA_031893035.1. Taxonomy (NCBI): domain Eukaryota; kingdom Metazoa; phylum Arthropoda; class Insecta; order Coleoptera; family Scarabaeidae; genus Dermolepida; species Dermolepida albohirtum. Next base: position 65,831 of record JAVIWB010000450.1, on the reverse strand, counting down.
ATTGAATCAAAAAGTACATAGGATAGGGTTATTTATGGAATAACACATCGGGCAAATGGCCTCCACGGCTTTGCATGCACATACGCACTCGTTTGTCGAAATTTTCCATGACCATTATGCATAAATGTGGCTGAATTTCGTTGATGCAGCGTTGAATCTCCTCCTTTAATGCACGGGTGTTTGTGGGCTTGTTGACATAGACCTGTGATTTCAAATAATCCCATAAAAAGAAATCTAATGATGTTAAATCACACGATCTAGGGGGTCAATTCTGATCACCGAAACGAGAGAGTACACCACCTCAAAATGTCTGATACAGTAATTGAATTGTTTCACGGACTGTATGGCATGTGGCACCGTCTTGTTGTAACCACATATTGGCCACATCAATATCATCCAATTTCGGCAGAAATAATTGTGTTATCATGTCGCGATATCGAGCACCAGTAACAGTCACTACTTGACCAGCTTCATTTATCAAAAAAGGATAATCCAGTTATGCCTCCAGCTCAAAATCCACACCAAACAGTGACACGTTGTGGATGCATTTATTTTTCGACAATCACATGTGCGTTCTCAGAACCCCAAAAGCGGCAATTTTGGCAATAAGCAAAGCCATCAAGGTGAAAATATGCTTCATCGCTTAGGATGATTTTGCTCGAAAAATCGGCATCCATTTGTTGATGTTCAATAATCAATTCAACGAACTCTCTTTGCTGTGCATGGTTATTAGGCTTCGGTTGTTGTGTTAATTGATGAATTTTGTAAACATGGAGACACAGATCTTTAGTGAGTATACGCTATAGAGAGCTTCTTAAAATTTGCAATTCTTGTCCACGACGCCAAATTGAGGTTCCTGGATTGTCACCGACATTCTCACGCACTGCTTCGATATTGACATTTGAACGGCTTCTTTTTGAACGACCAGTGTGTTTGGCGTCTCCAACGGATCCAGTCTCCCTGAATTTTTCAATTAATCTCTTCACAATTGACGAAGTTAAAACACTATTGCGACATTATTTTGTATGAAATTTTCGAACTGCGGCCGCCAAGTTTTCATTATTTTTGAAATATTGTTCAATAATGAAGACAGGTTGTTCTGTCGCGTAACGCTCAATGTTTACTAACCCTAAGCTGTCAGCTGTCGAATTATTTTTTTTTTTAGGGTTGCCAACACTTTACTGCACAAATGGCTACAATTTCAAATCTTGCGTTAATTTTGGGACACTCATTACAGACACATTAATTAATTCACTAACCGTTAGTAAGTTTAAGAAGAGACGTTAGCTTTTTGTTTACTGTTAAAATCGTATTGGACGAAAAATATTTATAATAAGACGTTATAAATAGGACTGGAATTCAAAATCTAACGATTCTCTCTTAGTTGATTGCTTAGTAAACACGTGTTGTGTACCTAAAACAAAAAACAACCGAAATACGTTAAAAATAAACAGTTTTTGAAAAAGATACAAAAATACTTACAATTTTTATAAGTGAATTAACAACTATACTACTTATTCGAAGTGTGTAATAGATTGAAAATTATTATTTTCCTCTGTGCTATCGTTAATTGAAATCACAGAAATTAATTAAAAATTTCTACGGACTCGAACCTCTATCTTCCGTTCGCTAAACGGTTTCCTTACCAATTAGGCTACCAAACAGTATACCTAGTCAAGTCATAAATACTGATACACAGAAAAATCGACGGCAAATGAAAACGAATTAATATTTTAAAAAATTTTTTTTTTGTTTTTATCGGGTTATTCAATGGCTACAAATCTTAGAACAACTTGTTCGAAATGACTTCCATTTGCCTTCCAGCACGACTTGAGATGATGTAGCCACTCATCGACCGCGAGACGCACTTCATGCATGGGGAAATTGTCCACTGCACGGACAAGGGCTCGCAACAATGACTCAATATTTGGGTGTCGAGTAGAGCAAGCCATGCCCTCTAATACGAACCACAACTTGCAATCCAACAGGTTGAGGTCTGGACTACCAGCTAGCCAATCGTCCGTTGATATGATGTCCGGAACGTTGTTTTTGAGCCACAGTTGAGTCGTTTTTGCTTTGTGAGCTGGAGCAGAGTCTTGCTGGAAAGTCCATGGCTTATTGGTGAATATTGATTAGTTGAGAGGCTTCACGATGCTTTCCAAGACGGTCGATTGATATATCTTGGTCGATGTTTTTACTCCTTTTTCGCAAAAATGGAGCTTGGTAACGCCATCGTAGCTCACTCCACACATTACCATTACAAACACGGGATGGTAGCCTCTTTGAACCCTCGGGATGAGTTGGAATGCTTCTCTGGATGACCGAGCATACACACGATCGTACTGTTTATTGAACGATTCTTCTATGGCGAAGATTTTCTCGTCAGTAAACAGAATTCGTCTGTGAGCGTTCTTCGCGTACCGGCTGAGTAACGCTTTCGATTTTCGCTTGCGTTTTTCGTTAAATGCAACCGTGAGCAGGTGTCCAGTGTGTCACTCGTACGCGTTGAGTCCTAAATCTTCTTTGATAATGCGAGACGTGGATTTTTGCGAAATTTGCATTTCCCGCGACAAGATTTTCTGTTTTCGCAGCGGTTTTCGGTCTATTCACGGCTTTGATCGCTTTCGGAGTTCCCACAGTGCGCGGACGGCCGGATCTTTGACGATCTCGTACTCCACCAGTATCCTCAAACAACATCACAGCACGATACACAAAATTTCGAATGATTCCAAGCGGTCGCAACGTCCTAAAGATATCGCCTTGTTCTATGTTGCATTTTAGTAGATCAACTACAACAATACGATTTTCGATGTCGCCCCATTCCATGATTGTAAACTATTAATGTCAAAAACTTTTTACGTCATAACGAAGCATAAATGTCAACTGTCAAATTGCAATCAATACGAAATGGATGCGCCCAGCGTTGCATTCGCAATGAGTGCGTTCAGTTGTGTACCAGTATTTATGACTTGACTAGGTAACTTCGAGTCCTTTAAAGTGCCATAAATCGCATTATGGAAACAGATCTAATATTTATTTAAAACCCGCATTAATGTCCCATCGTAAATAACTTATATATATTTATATATAATTAACATCAATGTAACAGATTGTTAATAAGTGTTATGAAAGTTATTTAAAGTGAGTAAATTATTATTAAAACTATTATTATGAGAAAAATAAACAAAAATTAATTGTGACAGTATATTGTATACATAAAGTAAAGTTGTTGATGAGTAAGAACAACGTTAAAAGTAAATCCAATATGGAAGAATACAAAACTTGATACTGAGAAGAACAACAACCTGGGAGGCAAGAGAACAAGGAGGATTAAGAAAAACGTTATTCGAAGGGGGAATGTTGAACATTCTTTTTTATAAATTGAAAATAAAGTACCGAATATTACTTATTTAAGTAAGTTAATATTAAATAGGCCAATGTTAAAAGTTGAATTTGATGGAGCCTGTGGTTGATTAACTTAATCACTGACGGTTGATATTTAACCCCTTTCCACATTAACTTTTGTAATTCTGTATGCGTATTTCGACAACGAAGTTGTCATCATCAGCAGACAATTTTAAAGTGTCGCACCTGGTAAAACACGGCGAAAAAACACCTGTACGAAAAACAAACTCCGTACGCGATCTACACCGCTCAGAAACAAGATGTACACTGTGTGTTTGTTTCACAAGATTTTAAAAATTATTTTTACTTAAACTAAAATGAACTACATTGAAAAAAGGGAAATACGGTTAAGACCGATAATTGCCTCCATGTGATTTATTCTAGTGTTCCTCCTCTGACATTAAGCAGACAGAAAAGGGTCGATTGCAAAAAACCGTTCTCATTGTTCACCACATGGTTTAAATTCTTTAAGATGTGCATGCTTTCATACGTGTCTAATTCTCGATAATTATACACGTTCTTTATCAAATGTAAACAATCCATATTAACACTATGGTTATTTTCTAATACATGTCTTGCTATACCCGGTTTTTCTGGTCGGTCGATCGAAACCCGGTATAAAGAGCACCTTTCGCATATGAAATTCAACCGACCAGAAAAATCGGGTATAGCGAGACATGTATTAGAAAATAACCACAGTGTTAATATGGATTGTTTACATTTGATAAAGAACGTGTATAATTATCGAGAATTAAACACGTATGAAAGCATGCACATCTTAAAGAATTTCAACCATGTGGTGAACAATGAGAACAGTCCTTTGCAATCGACCGTTTTCTGTCTGCTTAATGTCAGAGGAGGAACGCTAGAATAAATCACATGCAGGCAATTATCGGTCGCCTCGTTCGTGCGATTTAACGCCTCTAGACTTTTTTCTTTGGGTCTACGTCAAGTCATTGGTCTATGCCAACAAGCCGACAACGTTGGAAGAGCTCAGAGCCAACATTGAACGCGAAATAGCAGCCGTTTCGGCCGAATTGTGTGGCCGAGTCATCGAAAATTGGGTCCAACGAATCGACCGCTGCAAACGTACCCGCGGTGGCCATATGAACGAAGTCGAGTTCCATTCATAAATGTTTTGATTGTACTTCAACCCGATAATAAAGTTTTTGAAATACCTCAAATGGTCCTGCATTTTATTTTGAAAACCCTTTATATATATATATATATATATATATATATATATATATATATATATGGGTAAATATAAGCTGCGTACAGTCCGAACTTAACCCCATAGGTATGTGAGTTGAGTGAACATTTTTCATCTATGGACTGATATATGACTAATAATAATAGCAATTAATGTACAGGCAATACCAGTCTCTATGTACTCTTCATTCTCATAATTAAGTGCTCCAGGAATTAGAAAACTTGAACCGCCTTAATGGAACAACAAAATATAGTATACTACATCCATATTCCTGTATAGAAATATTCCTACAGCTAGGAAAAAAGAAGGCAGAAATGTGATTGATATACAAAAATTACATAATATATAAATACTATACCTTGTGTCAGAATAAGGAGTGATTCAAATATCCTGCTAAAACACGGAACACATAGCTTAAAAATGTAGCTTACCATAAAAGTGAAACATAAACAGTTGTGAATGTAGTATCGTCAACGATATTAATCTTTTTATTTATTAAATATAAATGAATATATAATGTATATATACATATAAGGCGTTCCAATAAGACATTTCATTTTCAATAGCCCGTCATGTTAACAGTTGTCAGGACTCAACCTGTAACTACTTGACAGATGACAAGTTGAGACTAAGCCATTAATAAAAATGGAACGATATACACTTCAACAACGCATTGAAATTATTAAAATTCACTATAAAAATGCTGAAAATTTCCCGGTCACAGTTCGAAAAACTAAAGCATTTTTTGGTCGTCGTGAAGCACCTTCTCGGCCAGCAATTGTGAAACTGGTGGAAAAATTTGAGCTGAGAATATTGCTGTTGTAGCCCATAGCGTTGAGGAAAGCCCAGGTTTGTCCATTTCTAGTCGTTCTTCGGAATTGGGCATTCCACAAACGACATTACACCGTATTTTGCATAACGACTTAAGTCTTAAAGCTTTTAAAGTTCAATCAACACAAGAACTCACTCCTACCGACCATCAACAATATCGTGTCTTTGCTGATTGGGTCCTTGAAATGCATCAAACTGATCCGGAATTTCATCGAAAAATTGAGTAGACCTTACTTTTTAGAAAATGAGGCGGAAGCAACTGTTACGGTAAATGGATTGTGCTATCGAACGATGATTAGTGATTTTGTATGGCCGGAACTGGAAAATATTGATGTGGACGACGTTTATTTTCAACAAGATGACGCTACGTGCCACACAAGTAACGATACCATCGCACTTTTGCGTGAAAATTTTGCTGACCGTGTGATTTCTCGAAGAGGCGATCACAATTGGCCAGCGAGATCTTGCGATTTAACATCTTTAGACTTTTTTCTTTGGGGCTACGTGAAAGATAAGGTCTATGCCAATGGTCCACAATCGATTCAAGACCTCAAAGATGGAATTCGTGAAGTTATCGAGGACACACAGCCGCAGATGCGCGAATTGGTGATGAAAAATTTCAAGAAAAGAATATGGTCCAGCAAGCGTAGCCGTGGTGGCTATTTGTCTGATATTGTTTTCCATTATTAATGGTATACCCTCCCCTTTACAATAAAATAAACATCCGACGATGTCGCTTAAAAATACTCGATTTTTTTACATATCAAAATGAAACCGCTTATTGGAAGACCCGTTATATATAATAAATAAGTAATAAATCGGCTATAAAAAACACTATACGACACTTATTACAATATCATATAAAACATTAACATAGATAAGAAATTATTATACCAACAGAAGAACTTGTATTAGCAGCAAGACGATGTATCCCTACAAAAAAACTACAGAAAGTACAAAATTAAAGAAATTTTAGAAAGTCACGATTGCAGACAATATCATTCAAAGAATCTATGGAATATATTATATAACAAGAGGTTGCAAAATACTTGCTGGGAATGGTTCAGAGACAACACAACATAGCAGAAATATTTACACTCAAACATCAACTTATAAAAACTAACCCGATATATTACAAATAAACCCCAGGAAATATCCTTGAAAGCAGTAATCGTAAACTATCCTAGGATAGGGCAATACACAAGAGACAGGCAAATCACTAGTAACAGACCAGACATTACGCTTATTGATAAAAAAAATGAGATATCTGTTCTCAGTTTATTTAGATTAAAGAAAACTCTCATAGTAGACATTGATATGATATTGCAAACATTACACAAAAAGAACAAATAAAAATAGTAAAATACGCACCACTTGCAATCGAAATAAAAGAGTTTTGGTATCAAGAAGTACCGGTTGTGATGTCAGTGACGGGTATTACAAAAAACAACAGTTTCTCTGTTACATACAAACTCTAGAAATAAATTCAGATACACACACAAACATACAAAAAGTAGTCATAAAAACAACAGCAACAGAAAATTTCTGCTCATAGGTAAGGAACCGAACCCCAGTCGTCAGCTTGCCGGGCGGATGCTCTACTAATTATTCCAAGTGCAGAAATTTTTCATTAATTTCTCCCATAATTAATAACAATGTCATATATGTATATATACTGTTATATGCCACTTATTTTTACGAATAAACCTCGTAAATTAAATACATACGCGTATATGTAGGTAACGTCTAACACAGAGAAATGCAAATGTATGTACTATAAGCGGATATTTATAATTTTACACTCTCAAAAATCGTCTCCCACTCTACAATTTAGGAACAATTTATACAATTATATTACGTACGCTGTCGAAAGATATACTAAATTAAAAAATTGTGTCAAAGTACGTATGCATATTTAACGAAATGAGATGTTATTGTAGGAAATAATAACAGGATGCCCAAATTTGTTTGCTAAATGTCGTCGTTGAATGAACTAATGAATTCCTTTTGATTTTTATTTCTGCGATTTTAACAACAAGCGATTACTATTAAATGTAAATGACTGTTATGTCTTCTACTGTAATATTTTATTAGTAAAAAGCATGTAATAGATTTCTACTTCAGAATATTGATCTTCCATTTGTAGAAATCGTGTTCTTACCAAGCCCTCACATTGGCATAGAACGTGGATTACAGTTTCCTTTTCTACTTACAAGAATCCCCCCAATCCGAAAATTACAATGCATGGTATTTTTGCCGAGCAGTCTTTAAATTTGTTATTGCAAGTGTTCCCAAAGTTTATCAGTCCGCGACGCACTTCCACAGGTTTAGTATTTTGTCCCGGCCCTTTGTAAAATATATGTACAATGACAAATCAGGCACAGAAATGAAAGCAACTACTAAGAAATACCTCACGCATTCACAGAAGTACCTCGTAGTGCTCTTGTTTACTCTCTATGGCACACAAGGCGCCTACACACACTTTGGGAATCCCTGTATTATTATATTCCAGAATTAGTAAAATAATTGGTAATCTAATAAACAGAACGCTACTATTTAATGTCTCCATAAACGACCTCTTTCAACATCTGACTTGTAATGCCTTAGCATACGCCTACGACTTCGAAATTTTTTCTAGTATATCCACTAATGGTGACTGCCAGGTTCTGCAACGTAATCTTGATATAATCAATGATTGGTGTGTGCAGAACGATATAACTGTAAATATTGATGAGTGTGCTGTGGTCACTTATACTAAGATTAATAATCCCATTATTCGACAGTATACTGTTAAAAACATTATCATCTTAAGTAAGTCGGGGATGATGGGTCGTGGGGTCATGTTTGACTCCAGATTGGAGTTTACGGACCACATGACTGCGGTATGTGCTTCGGCATCTCGAGCTCTGGGTTTCCTGGTGCATTCCTGTCGGCAGTTCAATAATATTGACGCTCTCAAGGCTATTTATTATGTATTTGTTCTCACTCAGCTGGAGTATGCCTCGGTGGTCTGGTATCCTATCTATATTTATCAGCGTCTCTTTCTGGAGAAAATCCAGAAAAGATTTTTGAAATATTTATCCTACCGTCTTGATGGTACATACATACCTACTGCGAGGAGTAGATTTTGAGGGCCTACTGGAAAGGCATAACTTCCAATCCTTGTCTTGCCGAAGGGGTGTTGCAAGTGCCAAGTTCCTAATTAACTTGGTTAATAGTGGTGTATATGCCCCATCATTGTTGGCTCAGGTTTGTTTACTGTACCATCTCATGCCACTAGATCTCACGACTCGTTTGTTACTCCGAGAGCTAGGACTAATGGACTCATATGTGCAGGAATGCTAACAGGATGTGTCCTGATCCCTTTTTTGGGAAATAGTCCCTTGAATCAGGTGTTGGTCTACTTCGGCTCCAATTTTTTTCAGTAATTTGTAATTATATATTTAATTTTGTATGTATTAATTAAGTCTTACGAATATATATGTTTTAGTTTGCTTATATGTCTAATTAGACTTTTTTTCCTTTACTGTACTTACTATATTGGATTTGGATTTGTCAAATAAATGGCTTGTTCTGTTGGACAATAAAGAATATTATTATTATTATTAAGACTTATGTTGGTCTAAGAATCCCCTTTATTTTTTAATACTTGAAGGACTTCCCTAAGGAACATTTTCCCAGTGTTAATTTATTTTCTAACTAAAAATGCTCTACATATTTTACCTAACATAGACACACAAGTATGAAAATAGTTAAGTCGCAGTTATATGCGCCGAAATTTATTTTTCCTAACTATGTGCGTACCAATATAATACATCCATCAACAAATGAATTGAGAAGATGTTAAACCGCAACGAAATGCCAACGTATATGTGTAGGTACAACGTACGTATGTACGTCCATTTGCATATTGTTGTTATTTTAGTAATGTCAACAGAATCACGTGCTTAATTGACTCGTGCCAATCTCACACAACTACATATGTGCAGATCAAAAATAACGTCGCGATATGGAAAGATGCACGTCCCACGGTTAAATTTGGTAAGTCAGTGGCAAATTGAACTGACTACGCAAGAAGACGGTGCCGCGATCCTCGCACGTCATGATTCTTCATCTACATAGATATATTCTTTATTAAACATTCGAATTTATATTGCATAAACACGTATTTACAGGCAAATTTGACGTAGCAAATATTAATTAAAAAGATTTCAGCGTCGTTTTTTATTATAATACGATGGTTATTTACTTACGTACGTAGGGGTGAAATACAATGTCAGAGAGGATGAAAACATTCATCCGAAGACGTTTAAAATTATATGTAAATATGTAACACAAGTTTACAAATTTCAGTCAACTTTTGGATCAGAGCAGATGAGAACAAATCTCGACGTTATTTGAGGTGCTGAATTCAAATCCGGGTTTCGTTTTTCAAAATTGATTCTAGTTTGTGAGTTCGCGCATGTTGGCAGCACTGCGCTATCATAATGACAGTCAGCTGTTAGCGTCGCTAGAAACATTATTTAATTTGTATTTTTAAAGTTTTTTTTTTAATCCAAAACGTGTGAAAATGCAAAGACAGAATTGTAAAGTTGATTCAAAGTGTTTTTGTTATGTTTGCTGATGTTATATGACCAGAAAAAGTGGCAAAATTATTACTAATGTGATCAGAAATGCATATTTTTATTATTTTGGTTTCTCTATATCAAACACTCACAAGCCGTGGGTACCGAAATTGTTTTGTAACGCGTGTAGCACAATATTATACAAGTGGTCACGCGGTAAAAAAGTATGTTTTTCATTTTCATTGCCAATGTTATGGAGAGAGCCGAAAAATTATGTAGATGACTGTTACTTTTGCTTGATGAATGTCGTCGGTCTAAATGCAAAAAAACTAGCAAAATATAAATATCCTGAAGTATCATCAGTGTCTAAGCCAGTTCCCTGTGCGAGCAATGATGCTTTGCCAATTTGTCCAGGTACGAGCGCAAATTCCATGGAAACTTGTAGTTCATCACCGACGAACAGTGGAAGCGATTTTAACATGGAGGAAAAACATTTAGTTTCGCAAAGTGAACTCAATGATTTGGTTCGTAATTTGAATTTATTGAAACAAAAATCAGAATTGCTCGCATCACGGATGCAGGAGTGGAAATATCTGGACACTCATACAAAAGTCACTGTATATAGAACCAGAAATGAGGCGCTTTTACCGTTTTTCAAAAAAGAGGAGAATATATGCAAAATTATTGCAAGATTGGAGCTTGAATGTCTCTTAAAATACATTTTCTGCATTCTCACCTCGAATTTTTTCCCGAAAACTTGGGTGATACAAGCGACGAGCAAGGAGAGCGATTACCCCAAGATTTGTCGAAAATCGAAAAACGATACCAAGGATTTTGGGACGAGGTCATGATGAGCGACTACTGTTGGACTTTAATGCGTGAAGCAGATCCCAAACAGTACAAGCAACTCAGTTCGACTGCTCTTCATTTCTAATTTAACACTTTTTAATGAATAAAATGGAGATTAATTGTCAAAAATTGTAAAAAATGTGTTTATTTAATATCTCGAAAACTAGAACCAATATCAAAAAAACGGATTCGGATTCAGCGCCCAAAATAACCTTAGAAACAGCTTTTGGTTGCTTAGATCCAAAACCGTGTATACTTGTGTAATTATGCGCTTTTACGATACTAAACTGAAAAATTCTAACCGCTTTATACATCGCATACGTAATGCAGAAATCTTTGAAAAAATTTTTGTTCTCTGCGTAGGACTCGAACCCACGATCTCATTCTCTCCGGGAATGTGTTATCGCCATTAAACCACGGAGACAGTTAATTCGAGTCCTTCTTATGTACCATAAATTGTATTATGGAAGTAGTTATTACATGAAAACCCACGGTCAGTTATTAATTGCATTTAATTATGCGCTTTTACGATGCTAACGATGTATTACTTATATGTACGACATATAAAGCTATTAAAATTAAAATTTTTTTGTTATATTTAATAGGTAGAAGAATCACTTGTTTATATTACATGAAGAAAGTTAAAGCTTTTTTTGATATGTCGTTTTACAAAAATGAAAAATGATCCTACATCAAAAATTATATTTTTACTGCTTTTTTACATCGCACACACTTTGAAAAGAGGAGATAATTAAATGAGAAACTAATTAATCTTCTGTAAATAGTAAGAGCGATGGAATAGCAGAAAATTTCACTATTTTTTTAAAGCAACCGTCTAGAGGACTGTAGATACGGGTTCAAATCCTTGTCAAACGCAGAAAATTCTTATATAATTTTCTGTGATTAATAATAATAGCACATTCTTTCCTACTATTATTATTAATCACAGAAAATTATTTAATTAATAATAAAGAACATTCTTCATTAGACCCAAATACATCTAGTCTGCCTGAGAGATAGACGTAGTCGATAGGCATTATAGCCCAGTAACTACGGTAGTGCACATAAGTTTTTATTTTTTATAAAATTTAAATAAATTATAAATTTGAAATAGAAATGAGGTTTTAAATTTTAAATTAATTTTCAAATTTAATCCTGATTGAATATAATCCAGACTTTCAACTAATACAGCCTAGATCACTGAAGGTTGATATGTAACCTCTTAATATACACTCAGTGTACATTGGTTTTCAACGGTACGGATCGCGTACGGAGTTTGTTTTCGTACGGGTATTTTTTGCCGTAGTTTTCCAGGTGTGACACTGTTTAATTATCTGCTGATGATGACAATTTAGTTGTCGAAATACGTATACAGACTACGAAAATTAATGTGGCAAGGGGTTTATATATCAACCTTCAGTGCTCAAGTGAATCAACCACAGGCTCCATCAAAATTACCTAATACAGCCTAAATCAAGATCTTCCTTTTTAATATTATGTTCATTATTATTATGTATTGTACATTGCTTAATACGAATCACATTATTCAAGTGGTTTTCGCTTATTCCTCGATGTAATCATAAAATATTGGAAATCACTTAATACATTATTGGCTATAATTAAGTTGTTACATATGAAATGTCCGATTTTGTAAGGAATAAAAAAAGTCTAAATTTAAAAAAAATATAAATATTTATTCTGCAAAATAGTCTCCATTTACATCAATAGTTTGTTGCCAACGGCCTGGAAGCTGAAGAATTCCCTTTGAAAAGAAATCTAGGTTTTGACGGCTCACATATTGCTCAAACACTACTATTACAGACTCCCGGTCAGGGAAGTCCCTATTTTTTAAGTGATTGTCTAAACTTCGGAAAAAATGAAAATCAGTTGGCGAAAGGTCAGGTGAATAAGGTGGGTGAGGGAGAATTTCGTAACCAAACTCCGAAAGTTTTTGGATTGTCTGTCGTGCATATGTCCCTTGCATTATCATGAAGAAGTATGGGTCCATGTCTATTGACTAGTGAGGGCTGCAAGCGGCTCAATTTTCCATGCATAGTTTCCAGTTCGGCACAATAGAACGCTGCCGTGATGGTTTCACCAGGTTGCAAAAATGAATAGTGAATAATACCCTTACTGGTCCACCATAGAGTCACCATAATCTTTCGCGGGTGAAGTGATGCTCGTGCATGCTGTCTTGGTGCTTCACCTCGGTGTAACCATTGTCCTGACCGTCTCCGATTATCATAGAGTATCCACTTTTCGTCACACGTTACCACTCGATGAAGAAACGGTTCAACTTTCTGTCGATTAGCCAAAGAGGTAGCCACCTCTAATCGACCGAGCTTATTGGCTTCCGTTAATTGGTACGGCACCCATCGATCGAGTTTCTTCACTTTGCCAATCGAAGAAAGGTGACGACTAATGGTGGCAATAGACACTTGAAATGTTTCTGCAAGGCTACGCACTGTTGTCGACGGATTACTTTCAACTTCTACACGCAGCTCGTCGTCATTAACGGTGCTACGCGCATATCCGCGAGGCTCATTTTCCAAATCAAAATTTCCCTCGCTGAATTTGTTAAACCATCGCCGTAATGTGCGTTCATTACACGTGGTTTCACCGAACATCTGATCAATTTCTCGCGTTGCTGCAGCTGCATTTAATCCATTTTTAAATTGAAAGAGGTAAATTGCCCGAATATCTCCTGCCGACAGCATTTCCATAGGCGAGACAAGGACAGGTGTATTAATCTTTCCAAGAAATGGAACAGGTACATACTTCAAAATAAATACCCTTTTCTACAAATACAATAATAATTTTCACCAAAAACACTTCACACAGGTGCGATTCAGTTCAGATTGAAGGAAAAAACGGACATTACATTTGTAACAACCTGATAAATATTACGAATTACACATCTGTGTCTCGCAGTGGAGAAAAGAAAACGGTACAATAGGGCACACGCAACTATCGTTTTGCGAGAGAAAAGGCGTTGGTAACTGCGACAGTTGTTAGTACAAATTAAGTTTTTGATGTGTCGGGAATCATCGTGTTTGAAGTGAATAGACACTACGTTATTCAGTGAAGTTGATGGAGAAAAAACCGTCAAGATGCACACAACAGGTTCATCCTACACCAAGTTCGCGCGCCGTCTGCGTTGAAGTCTGAGTAGTATTCAGAATACATGGCGCGATTTGGACGCCTACTCTTAATTACAGATCGAGAGAATCGGGCAGTTGCTCTGGAGTGGGTGGAATGTTAAAGGAAGAAGGACTGAAAGGTCTTGATCTGGACGCCCCTGCAGAACTACGGACCAAGAGGATCGGGCCACTCTTGATGTGGCGGTAGTCGCGCGTACCTTAAGTTAGAGTTAGCGAAGTGTGCATTGACATCTGATACGTGGCATAATTAACACAGGAACTGAAATTCGTCAGAGAACTAGAAACTCGTTCATTCGACAGGGCGCCGGTGACTAACATAAATGCAGTTGTTTCATCGACGTGCACTTAACGACTGTTTTAGTCACCTAGTAAAAGATGGAAAACATTTTGTTAACATGCTGCTTATAAAAGCACGCAATGTTAATTAACCTAAAACTATTAAGCCTCCAATCAACTTTTGTATAAACAGAGATCCAAATTTACAAAATTTCTCATTTCTAGATCACTGAAGATTGATATATAACCCCTTTCCACATTAATTTTCGTATTCTATATACGTGTTTCGACAACTAAGTTGTCATCATCAACAGTGTACATTTTGGTTCTCAACGGTACGGATCGCGTACGGAGTTTGTTTTCGTACGGGTATTTTTCGCCGTAGTTTTCCACGTGCGACACTATTTAAGTATCTGCTGATGATGACTTGTTAGTTGTCGAAATACGTATACAGAACACGAAAATTAATGTGACAAGGGGTTATATATCAACCTTCAGTGATCAAGTTAGTCAACCACAGGCTCCATCAAAATTACCTTCTCATCTCTAGTCATTATTACTACCAATTTTTCTCAAGAAGATAAATCACGCACAAAGCTTCAGTCCAATTGAACTGAGAAAAAGAAAAAAGTAATTTATTGACTTTGTGACCGGACAGATATTATTTCCTATTTTAGTTGTAATAAAAAAGATTGCACAATCTGTGGTAGTAAATAAATCTAGTGATTTGACCAGTACTAACGGTGACTTGTAACAAATATTACACTGATTATATATAATATTTTTCTTGCATCGTAAATAAGTTATACAAGAGTACTTAAAAAGTGCTTTTTATATACTATTATACAACTTAACTATTTATAATTCAAAATTTATTGCGGCTTCTAAATTTAGTTTTATAATCTGCCATTAAATTATATCGGGGAATCAAATAACATTTATAAAACAATGTGTAAACAAAAAACCAATTTCCTTTACGCCAGGAAATTTACTAAACCGTCGTCTCAAGCATAATTAATTAGTCTTTATGTCACACAAATTAATCCATATTGCATAAACGCATACGTCATTTCCTTGCTTGATATCTCAAGATGAATTTAGTGATTCTATTTTATTCATACGAGGGTAGTTTGACAAGTAGTGAGAATGGAAAGGAAAAACGAATTTTTTAAATACAAAATAATTTTTATTTTTCAATACATTCTCCTAAAAGAGCAATACATTTATTCCAACGGTGCTCCAATGCCCTTATGCCATCTCTAAAATGCGATTCCGGAAGGCTTGCAAAATACTCATTTACGAAGATGCCGTTTTCAATTTTGAAAAAAGGTGGAAGTCGGAAGGGGCTAGATCCGGTGAATAAGGCGCATGCGGTACTAATTGGAAACACAACTCATGGATTTTGAACATCGCAACTGTGCTAGTATGCGAGGGAGCGTTGTCTTGGTGAAACAGAATCTTTTTCTTTGCCATTCCTGGCCGTTTAGCACGAATCTCAACATTTAATTTTTGTAGAAGTTCTGCATAATATTGTCCGTTTATTGTAGCACCTTTCTGAAGATAATCAATGAGCAAAATGCCCTTTGAATCCCAAAAAATTGATGCCATCACCTTGTTTGCCGATAAAGTGGTTTTCGCTTTCTTTGGAGGTGCAGAACCACGTTCTAACCATTGTTTCGACTGTTGTTTAGATTCGGGTGTACTGCAGTGTAACCAAGTTTCATCACAAGTAACAAATCGCCTACAAAAATCAACCGGATTCCGCATATAAAGGTCCAACCACTCATTGGAAATGCGCAAACGAGTGAACTCTTGATCAGTCGTAAGCAATCGCGGCACCCATCTTGCCGAAAGCTTGGAAAGGCCCAATTCTTTCGTTAAAATGTGGTACGCGTTCTGTTGAAATGTTTACCATATCTGTTCTCTCTCTCACTTTGACAGCGTAATAATATTATGGATTTTTATAATCATTTCCTTAGAAGTCACGATTTTGGGTGCGCGCTTCATCAACACAGCTTCATTCATTTACCAATCTACTAATTATGGCGGATGATGAAGCAGATTCACCTAATGTTTCCCGTAACTCATCTTTTATTTCAGTAGCTTTCATACCCTTAATTACGAAGTATTTAATCACCGCACGATACTTCATTTTAACAAAACAACGTGTTCATTGGAAATGCGCAAACGAGTGAACTTTTGATCAGTCTTAAGCAATCGCTGCCTCTATCTTGCCGAAAGCTTGGAAAGGCCCAATTCTTTCCTTAAAATGTATTGTACGCGTTCTGTTGAAATGTTTACCATGTTTGCTATCTCACTCACTTTGAGTTGTCGATCTTGCGTAATAATATTATGGATTTTTATAATCATTTCCTTAGAAGTCACGATTTTGGGTGCTCCAGGGCGCGCTTCATCAACGCAGCTTGTTCTACCACGTTTAAATTCATTTACCCATCTACTTATTGTGGCGGATGATGGTGCAGATTCACCTAATGTTCCCCGTAACTCATCTTTTATTTCGGTAGGTTTCATACCCTTGATTACGAAGTATTTAATCATCGCACGATACTCTGCTTTTTCCATTTTAATAAAACGACGTGTTGCTTCTTTTTCAATCAGCTGTCAAAAATAAACTAATCAACCGATTTATCTAAATATCGGAATGTAAACATATAAATAGGCAACCTAAATTACAGTGCATTTGTTTTACCAATTAGAGCGCCACCTATGTGTCATTCTCGCTACTTGTCAAACTTTCCTCGTATCTAGTTATGTATGTATCTGTACTTCGTATGTATGACCTAATAAAAATGTATGAATGCTATAATGAAGAATAATATATGTATATATATATATATATATAATATATAACCAAGGCTCTACACCCTTATGGAATCTACCTGTTGCCGCGTTTAGGAATTCCATCTGGCTCGAACTTGTTCAGGAGTAGGAAAAAATTAATTAATGAAGATGTTCCAGGGATGTTACAGTATTAAAAAATCCCCAAACGTCGTCCAATACTCGATGTATGGCAAAACAAGCAATAATCCAATTTGCAGAACGCAAAAGAAGATGCAGGCGTAAATAACTATACAAACAAAAGAAAAGGAAAAAATAAAACGCACCTACTCGTTCGATCAGTTTATTGTAAACCCAGAAAAACTTTCATAGACAACATTGTAAAGCTGAGTAAATACAAATGTGATACTACAGAGTATAAAAACTAGTATTGAGTAAAACTAGTGCATTTAATGCGTTATTAAATGCTTGAAACAGGCCGAACCAATCTTTGTTGAGTAATACTGTATAATTATTATCGACAGACAGAGACAAAAAAGGAATTTGAAAGTACATTCATACGATATTCAATATAAAATTAAATATTAGAAATAATCCCCTAGATATATTAGGTTCGCAACATAAATAATTATCAATTAAATATTACTTATTCAAAATTTAGATGAACCGCATAATATTAAATTACTAATTTTAAAATAGTTGGACGAGAAAAATATCCAACATCAAGTGTTGAAGGGCAAAAATAAACGTTTCAGGTTTTTTACTTTACACAAATTATGACAAATAATTTTACTTAAGTCAGATGGCTGTATAAAAAAACTACACTCAATATACGCTGGAACTTGTCTAATACTAAAAAGAAACTGAGATCGATGAAGCACAATATAACCTCAAATTGTAACACAAAATTAATGTAATCAAAAAAGGTAACTAGAACTCCTTACCACATCGATGTATACATATTTCTACAACTAAGTTGATATTATCAGCAGATAATTAATCACAATGTCGTATCTGGATTCGCGATAAAACTCGCCCGAAATAAATCCACACTCAAATTGTAACCGTTGAAAGCCAAACACACATTTGGTGATAATTAATATCAGTGTCACACCTGGATCCATAGTAGAACTCGCACAGAATAAATCGCATTAAATATTAACCGTTGAAAGCCAATCACACACTCGGCATATGTTTGGCTTTCAACAATTAAAATTTTAATGCGGATTTATTCCGTGCGAGTTTTACCGTGGACTCAGGTGCGATACTCCTGATGATGACAATTTAGTTGTCGAAATACATGTACAGAGAGAGCATTGATGCGGTAAGGGGTTCATTTACCTTTTTTGATTAATTTGGTCAACCACATACAGCATTAAATTTACCTACAAAATTAATGATTGAATTTACTAAATTGATTTTTAAAAAACTGCTTTTATAACTTGAATTAATGAACAAGTTGAATTTACAGTCGATCTCGAAAAAAAATTAATTTACTGACTTAATAGAATAAACAACTTGAATTGATTCCTAACACTCGCGACACTGGGGTGAAAAAAGTACGTGAAAATTAATCTCGATGGCGATCTGACTTTGTTACGTCGCAATTTGGAGAGGTTGCGATTAATTGGTGGTTGCTTACGGTCCTTTCTGTACTACAAAAATAGTCCTTGTAGTATTTGAAGTAGGCTTAAGAGAAAAAACACTGCCATTGTTTTCTCTTTTTTTTTCTCTCGGCGAATATAAATTACTCGTGCTCGTGAGAAGTATAATGATAACGCAATCCTATAATACCTCAAAACGAGTAAAGAAATTACATTTCTTTGTCAGATATATCAATTTTTTTCCCTAAATTCAGAGAAGATCAATTACTAACTACTAAAAAGGGTAACGCCTCCGATTATTGAATAATTCTTAATTGCAACCTTTCATAATAGTGAAAGTGAGTGTATGTACATACGTGAAGATCTTTTCAAATGTTTCAGCGGACAAAAAACTTTTAAAAACGTACGAAAGGTAGTGCAAATATGAGATTAGACTTTATATATGCAGTACGGACATACTCGTATATACACTACAGACCATAAGTGAGGGATCAGTAGATGAAATTTAAAAAAAACATCGAAGTATCCACCTCTGCGCTTAATGATTTCTTTACAAATATTAGGCAACCGCGATACAAGTTTCTGGAGCGTATCCATTGGTAAATTATTCCACACCCTTGTAAGTTGCTCCCAAAGCTGTTTCTGCGATTGTGGACAGCTTTCTCTCACGTTTCTATTTAATTCATCCCGCAGTAATTCGATAGGGTTGAGATCGGGTGATTGTGGTGGCCAAATCATATTTATCAGCACCCCTTCCTCCTCTTTTTGATTCACATAGTTTTTACAAAGTTGGGAAGTGTGTTTGGAATCATTATCTTGTTGTAGGTGAAAACCTTCACCAATTAACCTTAATCCAGACGGAATTGCATGTTCCTCCAAAATCTTCAGGTACCCTTCTTTTTTTAAAATGCCTTCAATGCGGTACAAATCTTCGACACCATCAAAGGAAAAGGATCCCCAAATAAGCACAGAATCTCCCCCGTGTTTAACAGTTGGCACTACACATTCGGGTAACATCCTTTCACCTACTTGTCTTCGAACGAAAACTCGTCGATTACTACCAAACACTTGGAACTTTGACTCATGTGTCCATAACACCTGCTTCCACATTTCCATGTCCCAGTGTTGATGGTCCTGGGCCCATTGTAACCGTTTTTTACGATTTCGTGGATTCAATAATGGTTTTCGAGCTGCAATACGCCCATGTAGTCCCGCCTTTGTCAAACGTCGTTTTACGGTAGTCAGTGACACCGGCTTTCGACGGCCTTCATTCATCTCTGTTCGAAGCTGAGGAGCTGTCAGGCGCCTATTACGTTTTGATTGTATTTTTAGGCGCAAATCCTCTTGTCTGGTTTATCCTTGGGCTTCCGCAACGTTTTATTGGTTGTAATGATCCACTTTGTGAATATCGTTTCACTGTTCCTTGCACCGCGTGATAAGATACATTTAACTTTTGGGCTATTTGCCGCAGTGAAAATTTTTCACCATGTAGCATTATTATAGAACTACGAGTTTCTGCGCTAAGTTCCTTTCTTTTCGGCATTTTTATAAGTTACTTTTACGTCTGTTCTCAAATACTCGTATTGCAACTTACTCGGACAAATGCTGCACGAAAACTTATTTTTAAAGTGCTAAATAGTTTACTATGAATTCCTAATACCATTATAATAATATTGCGTTGTAAACCCTATTAAATTTATTGGGATATATAAAATATTTCTATTAAATAGACGCCATAAAACTATTAAAAGGATTTACAATATTTTTCAGAAACAAATATATTTATCTAATTTATAATAATAATCCGAATAATCCTTCTCAGAATTACATTTGCAACTATTATTTAAATTATTCTCACCAAAACAGGTAAAAATCTAAGGGATGTGTCTAAAATACAAGTGTTTTGTTATTTATGGTAAGTGATCCCTCACTTATGGCCTGTAGTGTACGTCCAATTTAATAAAAGTGTTACAATCATGTAACAATTATTGATAACTTTTACACGTTTTCTTAAAAGATTGTATAGTATTGCAGGAAAATTATCGACATATTTTAAATTAGAGCAACCCAATTCAATGAAAACAGTTACTTTTATGCTTTGACAAAGCTTTTCTTCGTTATCCAATGATACACGTATTTATTTTTCAATCTCGTTTTAGAATCTTGTTAGTAAACACTTCTTCAACAATGTTGTACACAAAACCGTATTAATGGTATTGAAGACATACACTAATTATTATCTCCAATCTTTTCATTGCCATCTTTTCAATGACGTAAACTATTTTACAAAGTCCGCTCCAAATATATTTGTGAAATATTAAATTAATTGTGAAGGTCAATACGGTCCAGACGAAGACGCAATTTTGTAGACATTTCTGGTGTTAATAGTTTCATAGACCTGAACAGTAGACATGACGCAGCACGTTTTATTGAAGTCAAACGATTTATTAAATTATACAAAAACCTATATAAAGTGCGTCGTAATAAGTACTTGATATTCAAAATAATAACAACAATAATAATAATTTATTGTTTCACAGTTACATTACACGCTTGTACGAGGGAGCGTTTTTATATTCGCGGAATGGGGGACAAGGGGTGGAAATAAAAAACCAAATTATTTTTCTTTTTCAATATATTCACCTGCAAGACGGATACATTTTTCACATCTTTCAATTAATTTATTTATACCCTCATAAAAAAATGATTTCTCTTTATCTGCAAAATACGCCGAAACTGCCTCCTTGACTTCATCATCGGCAGTAAATTTTTTACCCCGCAGCTCTTTTTTCATTTTCGGAAACAGGTAATAATCACTCGGGGCCAGGTCTGGGCTGTAGGGTGGGTGATTCATAATTTCGAAGCCCACCTTATGCAGGGCAGCTAACGCAACGCGGCTCTTGTGGATGGGCGCGTTGTCGTGCAAAAGCAGAACACCTTTTGTCAATTTTCCCCGTCTTTTCTCTTTAATGGCTCCTTTTAGTCGCTCTAATATTGAAGCGTAATATTCTCCGGTTATAGAAACACCTTTATCTTTATAATCAATCAACAATATTCCTTCCGAGTCCCAAAATACCGTTGCCATGAGTTTCCCAGCTGATTGTGACACTTTAAATTTCTTGTGAGGTGCTGTGCCCTTTTTATGCCACTGCATGGAGTCTTGTTTGGACTCAGGTTCATAATGATGAACCCAAGTTTCGTCTCCAGTAACAATTCCACTCAATACACCATCCTTGTCTTCATTACAGAGGTCCAAAAATGCACGCGAACACTCTACGCGCTGTTGTTTTTGCGGCGGCGTGAGCATTCTCGGCACCCATCTTGCGCTGACCATAGACATGCCGAGATGATCGTGTAGGATTTTAAAAATTGTTGTATCGGATACTCCAACCATTTCTGCGAGTTTCTTCTTTAGTCGAGCATCTTCGAGTACAATTTGTTCAACTTTTTGGATAAGTGCTGGCGTGGTCACCTCAATGCTCCTGCCCGGCCTCGGGTCGTTTTCAAGGGATTCCCTTCCTTGTTTAAATAAACTATGCCACTTGTACACCATGGTTTTTCCTGGACAAGAGTCGCCGTAAACCAATGACATCTCATTCATTATGGTCGCGACCGATTTTCCTTGCCTGGTAAGGAACTTTATAACGACACGATATTCGATTTTTTCCATATTTCACTTTTCACTCCTGATTATGTTACTTGGTTGACGATAGCTCAAAGACTAACTGTCTAATAACAATGAAACTTCGTATTTATACTAATCATGAGTCGCTGCACAGGCCACGCCCCCAATGCGCCTACTCACCCCTCTACAACCCGCTCATTCCGCGAATATAAAAACACTCCCTCGTATATATATAAATTCAGAAGAAACATGTTCCAAATATATAAAAAATAACCATTAGTAAATCAGAATCATTAAAAATATTATTTATCAACGCAATGTAAATAACGAAAATTAATAAAATACAAATGGAATTTTAAATACAAAAAAGTTTTGACGCAACCAATTCGGTGGAGGTAATCTCACCAGCATGTTGTTGTTTACCTGCGCTTATAAAACAAGCAACCGATCCGGTAGATATTATCATTACTAACAGAGTTCAGGTGATAAAAGGATTATGTATTCGTTTCCATCTAATTTGAAAATTTCGAGTACTTTGTACTTCAGTAAACAATTTGATTGTCGGAGCCACCCTCCAATTTTGAGCCAAAACATTTTATTTAATGTCGATGACAGTTTTCTTGCAGTTATAACTAGACAGGTCGCACTTGTCAGCATGTCAGTTTCATAATAAGTACTCAATATTTACGCTGGTCGCCGACGCATGACTATTTGCATAAGTTCCTTTCGTCTCTTGGCGTAAGGCAGTTGATTCCTTTACCGTTGTGTTCTTTTGCACTTTCTAAATATGTGATTATACAGTGTGTATCAGCCAAATGGAATAAATTCGATAATAATTAAATGAAAGGGTGTTCGAAAAAACGCTCGGACACGTCGATTGGGACTTTTAGTTGCGTATTTTTTTAAATAAAAAGTTTATATACAGGGTGTGTCATGTAAAAGTGGTCAATACCAACTTTCTTATTTTAAATGCAACACCCTGTCAAATATTAAATTTTTGGATTCTTTAGAAAATTCCAGACATATTTCTAGTACAATGTCCTATACTTCGACTGCTTCGGAAATATTAAATGTTTTCAGATTAATAATTTTGTTTACAATTAAAATAAGATTTTCACATAATAGTTTGTTTACCGAACTATTAAGTGAAAATCTTTAATTGTACTTGTACTTCGTTCTAAAATACCTTGCCTTAGCAAAGTGTTGTCAGTGTCATAGTGTTGTCAGTGTCATAACTGTTTGAATTTCGTTAACTACATTTTAGCAAAATGGTTCATTTAACAGAAATGCACAAAATAACAATTCTGCAAATGATTGGTTATGGAGATAACACAAATGGAAGTTGCTCACTTATTTCATTAGAAATTTCCAAATTTGCCGCCTATATCCCAAGGAACAATTAGTAAAATAGAAAATCAGTTTCGCGAGTTTGGACATGTAAGGCAAATAAAAAAATCAGCTGCGAATGCAGTAAGTAATGATACCAAACTGGATATTGTGCTTGAGTTTGAAGAAAACCCGCATACTTCTAGTAGACAAGCAGCGTCAATGTTCGATGTTTGCCATTCATCGATTACTCGCACATTAAAAGAAAATAAAATGCATCCCTATAAAATTATACCAACTCAGGAGCTCATGGAAGACGACTTTGATAGGAGAACGTATTTTTGTGAACAAATGATGACAATGTTAGATAACAATGTGATCCAATTAGAATATATTTTATTTTCTGATGAGTGTACCTTTACGCTTCACGGTCATGCTAATCGTCAAAATTGCCGCTATTGGTCCAGGGAAAATCTCCTACAGTGACATTAATGTTTTTCTTGTTATTTTTTACATTATCAAAAATTTTTCAAATTAATCTGAAAACATTTAATATTTCCGAAACAGTCGAAAATAGGTATAGGACATTATACATGAAATATGTCTGGAATTTTCTAAAGAATCCAAAAATTTAATATTTGACAGGATGTTGCATTTAAAATAAAAAGGTTGGTATTGACCACTTTTACATGACACACCCTGTATATAAACTTTTTATTTAAAAAAATACACAACTAAAAATCCCAATCGACGTGTCCGAGCGTTATTTCGAACACCCTTCCATTTAATTATTAACGGATTTATTCCATTTGGCTGATACACACTGTATAGAACGTACGAAAGAGTAAAGAAAGTCGAAGATAACCAAATGCGGGAATTTACATAATTAAATGCCTAGATTGCAGTAAACAATACATTGGCCGAACAAAACGATCGTTAGAAATCCGGTATAAAGAACATATTGCTTACATAAAAAGTAATCATAGTGTTAACGCAGATTGCTTGCATTTGATAAAGGACGTGTGTAATTATCGCGAATTAGATACGTATGAAAGCATGTACATTTTAAAGAATAAAGGCCATATGTTGAACACTGACCTGGGGCCCAACCATAACTCATGTCTCTTTGGAAGACAGACAAGGAAGAGTGCAATAAACCGCATGTATGTAGGTATTTCTCTTCCTTTCCCTTTTTTTGTTGTGTTTTATCTTAGTTTAAGACTAGAACACAATCTTTTAAAAATTATGTAAAACGAATATACAGTGTGCGTTTTGGCTTTCAACTATGCAAATCGGGTGCCAAATTTGTTTTCGTACGGGTATTTTTGCCGTAGTTTTCCAGGTGCGACATTGTTTAATTATCTGCTGATGATGACAATTTAGTTGTCGAAATACGTATACAGAATATGAAAATTAAAAAGGGGTTATATATCAACCTTCGGTGATTAAATTAATCAACCACAGGCTCCATCAAAATTATAATTCATGACCACGACGTATACTATCGAACCGTAACAGTGTAAACGGCCCACTATGTGGTGTTGACCAAAAGCGGAATACAAATTTTATTCGAAAAAAATGGTTCCTTACTAGAGAATTATTGTCCATATTGTACGATCGTGTTTTAATAGTAGAAGGAGTTCCAAAAAGGAAACTTCGCCTCGGAAGATGTTCCGAGTTCACGACATCCCGCTTTGTTTGCTACCGAAGAGCACATCAATCCTGTCTGTAAGATGAACATAGTTTTATAAACATGCTAACTGAGCATACAACAAATTAACTCTCGAATATTTCTTCTTTTATTAAAAATACCTGCCGGAGTAGCTTAATGGAACAAAGCATAGGAGAAAGCTCCGGAAAAGAAGATTATCACAACCTTTCGGCGGAACCTCATCTGTCATCTGGGCACACTATGCAGAAACATCACTCTCATCTGGTGGTGTTTCTGCATTCCAATATCGTATTACTTAAATGTAACAATTATTATATTTAAGTAATACGATATTGGAGTATATCTCCACACTATGCAGAAACACCACCAGATGACAGACGAGATTCCGTCGAAACGTTGTTGTAATCTACTTTTCCGGAATCATGTGGCAATACAGGAGGATGCCCGAGAAACTACTGCTATTATTGTACAGCCTGTTCGTCAAATCGGTAGACGCTCAATTAAAATTTCAACTTAATGCGAAATCTACACACCCATGGAGAGCACGATAATGCAAAATATATACGTTTGTAGTACGTTACGGAAAATGTAAAAGTGAAATTTAAAACAACGTAAAATTGTAACTAACCTATGAAGAGCATTCTATATTAGGAGCACAAATTTCGGTGCTACAAAGCATTTTTAGAGGGCTGAGAAGCGTTTGAGACGAACCCCACTCCGAAAGACCTTTAACATTGAAATTGAGGGAAATGAAAAATTAAGAATAATGAGCAATGAGTTGCAATCGAATCGGTTTACCTTAATCAGATTTTGACTCAAGATTTGGGCATGAGAAAAGTGTGTGCCAAAGAAAATCTCACTATTAAATAGAAAGATAATCGGACAGACTATGTGCCTTCATTTTCTCGATGGGATTGAAAACAACGCAGGTTTCTTCAGCCGTGAGATTATCGGTGACGAAACATATGTTTTCGTGTACGATCTCGTTAGCAAAAAGGAAGGTTACACTACATATTTCCTCGACCAAATGGAGCTCGAATAATCAAGTCCATGCTCTTTAACAATAGGGAGATCGTTCATAAAGAATTTGTGCCGTTAGTACAAACTGTAAACCACTATTTTGATTAAAAAAATCCTTGAAAAGTTCACAAGAAGGTCCTTCGCATCAGACGGGACACTGTGGACACTTGAATGCTCTATCGTGACAACCTCTTGTCACACAACTATCTCCACCAGCCAATTTTTAACAAATAAAGAGATTTCTGTGGTACCCGAACTCCCCTATTCTCCTAATATCAGTCCCCGTGATTTTCTCTTGTTTCCTATCATTAAAACTCTTTTGGAAAGATTTAACTTTGGCACATAACATTCAAAGGAGAGTAACCGAGAATCTGAAGACGATTCCAATTGAAGCTTTCCAGCACTGCTACAAAAACTATAAACAGTGCCTTTGTAAATGTATAACTGCGCAAGGGATCTACTTTGAAGTGGATAACATTGGCATAATAAAAATGAAACTAAATTCTTGCCAGAAAAGGAATCAGTTTCACTACATTTGAGCCACACCTCGTAACCAATACTAGAAAAGCATTACAATTATTAAAAGTATATTAAAAGAAATTAAAGCTTTCTTAACATACAAGTTAACCCAATATATTCAACAAATTAAACTAATTACTATGTTACGTTATAAGGAATAATTCTCTTAATAGACCACGTTTCTACTTATTAATATAGCTCGGCCATTGACCTGATTCGAAATAAATTAAAACACATTAATCAATACATACACTCCTTCACATTATTTCTGTAATTGATGTATTTACTTTATGTACCAGTTTCTGAAATATAGCTTTCAGATTCATTGTTATGAATTATGACCGCGCGCTCCGATGGTTTATTCAGAAGACGGCCTCTAACTTATTTAATTTTTTCAATTTTTATAAATGTTGTTGTTTCCAAGGTTTTAATTAATACCATGACCTTAATTTATATGTACGGTTTATATTTCTTCTTCAATAACGCCACAAATCTTCTCTAATTAATACTGTCTTCTTATCCTTGTACGTCTAAGAAAGATTTCGAACTTGATACACTTAAACATAGTATTTCATTGCTTGAATCTTTATATTGTATGAATGTACAGTGAGTATTACTTAAAATCGTACCATATACTAGGTGCACCGGAAAGTCATTATCGGTTTTTCTAACAGATGTCGCTAGGCTAAGTATACAATGTTATGATTTGACATATAGTACACGTCATTTTATTCTACTGGCATAAAGCTTCAAAGCCATACTATATTTTGCGAAAGTAACACAAGTTTGGTGCCTGAAAAAGTGCATTTGCGGTACGTATTACTTTTCTTATTTAGTCAAAAAGAAGCCACTGTAAGTCATTGTTAGCTGGTGGAAACTTACGGTGTGCATGCTCCAACCATAAAAACATGTGAGGCGTGGTTTTGACAACTCAAAAGTGGTGATTTTGATGTGCAAGACGAAGAAGATTTTGGTAGACCGGAAAAGTTGGAAGATGCGAAACCGCAGGAGTTATTGGATGAAGACCCAACCCAAACTCGATTTCCTTTTTGAATTCCTGGAAAAGAAATATACCACCGTTAAAAAAGGTTCGCATGTATAAGCGGGGGATGTACTTTAAGATAAGTGGTTAGTTTTAAGACTAGAATAGAAATTAAATTATGCCAAATGAATCCACTGTGTGTTTGAATTTCGTGGATTCAAGTGCAACGCTGTGATTAATTATGTGCTGATGATGACAATTTAGTTGTACAAATTCATATACAGAATACGAAAATTACTATGCAAAGAAGTTTTATTTACCTTTTTTGATTCTTTTCTTTAGTTTCCTTACTACATTTAATTTCATTCCATGATAAACTATTCTTGAAATAATTTTCTTAAAAAAATTATAATATTTTTGTTAGAATATACATGCATATAATGCAAAAAAAATCTTTTTATATTTCATAGAAATGATTTATAGTGCTCTATTTACAAACACAAAGCTCACACATTATTGAAGTTATGTAAATATAGTATAGGGCGTTCTAAATACGGACGCTATATGGGTATGACAATTATTTTTTGGCCGAGTGTACATGTACATTCGGCTATTTTAATTATATAGTTTTTTTTAATAAGTAATTATGTACAATACGTGTCTGTAGTTTATTATTACGTATTTTGGAAGTACTGGCATACAATTTTTTGATTGGGATACCAACCATCGGAAAGTTATTACCGGTTGTTTCGTAGTAAAAAAAATACATAATTTTCAAGAAAAAGGAAAAATGTATTTATTCAAAGTATTAACCATTTGATTCTACACATCTTGCCCATATTTCAGGCAATTTATAGATGCCATTCCAAAAAAAACTGTTTGTCCTTTGAGCAAAAACATTCATCGAGCAATTTTCTAACTTGTTCGAAATTGGCGAAATGCTGCTCTGCAAACGTGTGTCCCATTAATGCGAAAGGGTGATAGTCGAACGGGGCAAGGTCTGGAAAGTACGGCGGGTGCGATAATTTTCCCACTGCTTCCGTGACCGGTTTTGCTGTATGAGACGGGGCGTTATCGTGCTGTAAAATCACTTTACCGTGTCTTCGGGCCCATTCTGGACGTTTTTCTATCAAAGTATGGTTCAAATTGATAATTTGTTTTCGGTAGCTATCAGTATTAACTGTTTCTCCAGATTTTAATACTTCGTAATACACCACGCGACCCTGATCTCATCGAACACAGAGCATTGTCTTGCGACCAAATCAATTTGGCCTTGGAGTCGATGGGCCGGCTTCAGCAGGTGATAACCACTATTTCTTGCGCTTAGAGTTTTCGAAATAAATTCATTTTTCATTGCCCCTCACTATTCGATGAAGAAATGACTTCCGATCATACCTTTGAAGCAGCATTTCGCAGACGATTTTTCATCTTTCCATTTGCCTGTCATTCAATTGATGTGGCGCCCATTTTCTCATCTTTTGCATTTGTCCGATTGCTCATAATCGGTCGCTAATTGTTTTCTAGGCCACATTTAACACTTCCGCCAATTGCTTTTGTGTTTGAGTTGGGTCTTCATCCAATAACTCCTGCAGTTTCGCATCTTCAAATTTTTTCGGTCTACCAGAACGTTCTCTGTCTTGCTTCGAAACTCTTTACATTTCACCTAAGTACTGACATAAACAGTATCACTACTTATACTGTCTAGTGGTCTAATTGATAAGGCAGTTGTCTAGCAAATGACAGATACAGGTTCGAGTCCTTCTCCAGCGCAGAAATTTTTAATTAATTTCTGCGATTTTAATTAACGATGGTATAGTAGAAAATAATAATTTTCAGGATCCAATCCTTTTTAAAGCCACATCTTGGATACAATACCGATTTAATTTCTTTAACAATATATCAAACTTTATATCGAACGCTTTTAACATGTCCAAGCACAGTTTTGCCAATAACACCATAAACGATTTGGTTTGTTGAAATAATATAAAAGTATCCTAACATCTTTATTTAAGAAACTATCCCAAATACGAGGGAGCGTTTTTATATTCGCGGAATGAGCGGGTTGTAGAGGGGTGAGTAGGGGCATTGGGGGCGTGGCCTGTGCAGCGACTCATGATTAGTATAAATACGAAGTTTCATTGTTAGTAGACAGTTAGTCTTTGAGCTATCGTCAACCAAGTAACATAATCAGGAGTGAAAAGTGAAATATGGAAAAAATCGAATATCGTGCCGTTATAAAGTTCCTTACCAGGCAAGGAAAATCAGTCGCGACCATAATGAATGAGATGTCATTGGTTTACGGCGACCCTTGTCCAGGAAAAACCATGGTGTACAAGTGGCATAGTTTATTTAAACAAGGAAGGGAATCCCTTGAAGACGACCCGAGGCCGGGCAGGAACATTGAGGTGACCACGCCAGCACTTATCCAAAAAGTTGAACAAATTGTACTCGAAGATGCTCGACTAAAGAAGAAACAACTCGCAGAAATGGTTGGAGTATCCGATACAACAATTTTTAAAATCCTACACGATCATCTCGGCATGTCTAAGGTCAGCGCAAGATGGGTGCCGAGAATGCTCACGCCGCCGCAAAAACAACAGCGCGTAGAGTGTTCGCGTGCATTTTTGGACCTCTGTAATGAAGACAAGGATGGTGTATTGAGGTGTATTTTTATGCCACTGCATGGAGTCCAAACAAGGCTCCATGCAGTGACATAAAAAGGGCACAGCACCTTCCAAGAAATTTAAAGTGTCACAATCAGCTGGGAAACTCATGGCAACGGTATTTTGGGACTCGGAAGGAATATTGTTGATTGATTATAAAGATAAAGGTGTTTCTATAACCGGAGAATATTACGCTTCAATATTAGAGCGACTAAAAGAAGCCATTAAAGAGAAAAGACGGGGAAAATTGACAAAAGATGTTCTGCTTTTGCACGACAACGCGCCCGTCCACAAGAGCCGCGTCGCGTTAGCTGCCCTGCATAAGGTGGGCTTCGAAATTGTGAATCACCCACCCTACAGCCCAGACCTGGCCCCGAGTGATTATTACCTGTTTCCGAAAATGAAAAAAGAGCTGCGGGGTAAAAAATTTACTGCCGATGATGAAGTCAAGGAGGCAGTTTCGGCGTATTTTGCAGATAAAGAGAAATCATTTTTTTATGAGGGTATAAATAAATTAATTGAAAGATGTGAAAAATGTATCCGTCTTGAAGGCGAATATATTGAAAAAGAAAAATAATTTACTTTTTTATTTCCACCCCTTGTCCCCCATTCCGCGAATATAAAAACGCTCCCTCGTATATACATAGACATGTAATGTACGTATGTAGACACATATAATGTTTTTAACGAGCAACTTCAACCCTAATTCACTACTATGACATCCCTTTGTTTCCATAAATATGTAGCACAAGTAAGTAGCAGAAAATATACTGCAGTTCCTGACGTAGATGCAAAAACGAAATAATTCATAAAACGATTAAGGTAGGTAATATAAAAACAGGCAAAACACGAAACAACACGTGTATATACCAAAGTTGCCGTTACAAAATCGATATGAATGAAAAGAAATATCGAACCGGGGAAGATACTAACAATAAGTTGAGTTCAGTGCGCCGGCATATACCCGTGTATGAATTTCTACCTGGATTTGACCACCTGGCACGCTAGCTTTATTACATCCCGTTCTGTGGGACACACGCAATTCGCGGAACTGGTTATAACCAGTTTTTAGTCGCCTTAAATTGCTTGATTGATACGGCGATTGTTTATACAATAAATCAGAACGAATTACTTTGATCATTGTATTAGATAGCTTGCGGCGTATATATGTACAATTGAAATACTTAAACGCACATCTTAGACATGAATAAAGTCTATATATTATTAATTGTAATAAACTCTATACAATAACTAAATATAACATCAAAGTACATGGAATAAATATTGTAAAAAAAATTTAAATATTAAGAAATGATTATATGAATTATTATAATAGTTGGTAGTGAAATTCCATTACTCTAAGGAATAAATAAAAGTAAGGAATAAATAAAACACTTCATCTTCATTTTACACTACCGTTTTCTAGTATTCAAAATATAATTAGAAAATATAAGCAAACTGACTCAGTAGAAAATATGCCAAGAAGCGATCGACCAAAAAAACTTTCCAGTCGTGATGTTAACCATATCGTAAGAGAAGTGAAAAATAATCCAAGAATAAGTGCTCCAAAACTTGCAGATGATATCGCTAATAACTACAACAAGCATGTGCATCCAAAAACTATTCAAAGAGTATTGCGAGAAATGGATACAAAAGCAGAGTTCTCCGAAAGAAGCCACTGATAAGTGAAAAAAACAGACGACTTAGACTGGAGTTTGCAAATAAGTATAAAAACAAAGACGCTGGGTTTTGGAGAACAGTTCTTTTTACAGACGAGAGCAAATTTAATTTATTTGGAAGCGATGGACGTTCAAAAGTCTGGCGCAAGCCAAACACTGCCCTTCAAACACAAAATTTGGTTCCTAAGGTAAAACATGGAGGTGGCAATGTAATGGTTTTGGGAGCGATTGGAGCAGCCGGGGTTGGGAATTTGGAGTTTATTGATGGCATAATGAATCAACATCTTTACAAGAGTATATTGGAAAGAAATCTGCAAGTATCCGTCGACATCTTGGGCCTTGGACCCCGTTTGATCTTTCAACAGGATAACGATCCCATGCACATCGCACTTTCTGTGAAAGAGTGGTTGCTTTATTATACTCCCAGGCAGCTCCATAGCCCACCTCAATCACCAGACTTAAACCCAATTGAGCACGTTTGGGATTTAATGAAGCGAAAATTAGCGAAAACTTCAATAACAAGCAAAGAGTCGCTAAAAGAAGCTCTTAAAAAAATCTGGTCTGAAATATCGCCTTCTGAAATAGAAAGATCGGTACTTTCTATGCCACGCCTCTTGCAGGCAGTTATCGATAGCCATGGCGGTCCAACAAAGTATTGAAATGTTTTTCTTTTTTAAATTATTTAAAAAATGGAATAACATTCAAAGATGTAAATATGTTTGTATTTAAACTTTTGTCCAGCGAATTTTATGGTATTTTTAAGAATTACTGTTATGTTTGTAATGAAGTCTATATTTTTTGTTATCGTTTTTTTTTGTTATTTATGAAGACAAACAAAACTGCATACTATAAGTTTTTCTGAAACCTTTACTTTTCTTTAAACATACAATTTTTGAGGTGTATTTAAACTTTAGTCTCTGACTGTAGATGTCAACACAACTCTAACATATCAACAAGTAATCTTACATTTTTAACATAAATGCCTTTAAAAATAGTGTTTCTTTAAAATTTACGTAACTGTCTATTCCTTTTTATCTATCAGGTTGTAACATAAATCCTGTCCGAAAATTTGTAAAACTTGTTTATTAAATTTTTGTACAAAGTTTTTATTTATCAGTCGTCAATGTATTTTCCCTCATTATTTATTACCGCTAGCCATCTTTCAGGTAACATATGAATTCCTCTACGGAAAAATTCTTCGGATTTTGAATCAAAAAATAAAGTTACTGCGGTTTGAACATCTTCTTGGGAATTGAAGCTTTTTCCATCAAGGTGGTTTTGTAAGCTTCGAAATAAGTGGTAATCCGTAGGAGCAAGGTCTGGGGAGTACGGTGGATGTGAAATTTTTTCCCAGCCAAGTTCTTCCAATTTCTGAGAAGTGATGCGAGCCGTATGTGGGCGGGCATTATCTTGATGGAACAGAACACCGCGTCGATTGACCAGTGCTGGGCGTTTTTTTCGCAGGGCTTCCATTAAACGGTCGAGTTGCTGACAGTAAAGTGCGGCAGTGATGGTTTCGTTCATTCCCAGCATCTCAAAATGAATTACACCTTTAATATCCCACCAAACACAGAGCAATGTTTTCATTGGATGCAGTCCAGCTTTAGGCGTTTGCACCGCCTTCTCACCAGGACTAAGCCATTAATGATGACGCTTAATATTTTTGTATTGCACCCACTTTTCATCTCCGGTAACAATTTGATTTAAAAACGGAGCACGGAGATGACGAGAGTGCATTGAAATGCACACATCAATACGATGTTGGAGTTGTGCTGGCGATAGTTCATGCGGTACCCATTTTCCTAACTTTACCACTTTTCCCAATGATTGCAAATGACGATGTATAGTCATATGACTTACGTCAAATTCTTGTGCAAGTTCTCGCACTGTTGTAAATGGATTATTTTCAACCCGAGTTCGAAGGACCTCCCTATCAAATCCAGAAGGCCGCCCGGTACGCTCGTCATCCTTCAAACTTAAGTCACCGTTTCGAAACTTTTCAAACCATCTCCGACACATCCGTTCACTAACAACATCATTGCCATAGACACCTTGAATGTTTCTAGCCGACTCACTCGCGTTATTTCCTTTTTTGTATTCGTAAAGCATAACATGTCGAATATGTTCTTTTGTCACTTCCATCTTTAATGGACGAAAAAGAAATTGAGAACAATATGTACACTCTTCAAAAGTTGCAGAAGTACTGACTAACTTATTGCGAATAAACCAATATGACTCATATTGCAGAGATTTCGCAACGTTTCGTCGTAATGCGTATATATGCGAGTTGCTGCGAGAATCGGACAGAATATATGTTACAACCTGATATCTTATTACAAGTATTGTTATCTAAGACAATTTTATATCTTTTCCTACCTCTAGTTTACTTCTTCTCATTTTATGTGTAGAAATTGTTGTTTTACAAAGAATTTACACGCATTTTCTACACATAAAATGAGAAGTAAACTAGAGGTAGGAAAAGAATTGGAAGACATACAATTTACATTTATAATATGTATATACAAAGTGTACTAGGAAAATTTTGCAAAATTTGCTACTTGTTGCTATATGTTGAGACATGTTCATACGCGCATAGTAGCCGCCGCGCCAAGTCGATGGGCTCAGTTATTCATTATCAGTGAGAGTGTAAAGTGCTTGCGATGGCATCGTGGTCACGAAATGAAATAAGGGTAGTTTTGCTTTATAATTTCGTGCGTGGTTTAAACATAGACTAGTGCTTCGAAGAAATGGTTCTTGCACTAAGTCATGTTTGTCCACATCGCGCAACGATATTCAGGTGGTATAGAGAATTCCAAAGGGGAAATTTAACTGTGGAGGATGCTGAGAGGCCGGGAAGGCCACGAACATCAGTTACGGAGGAAAACGTTACTACTGTGAGGAAAATGCTTGGCGAGGACAGGCGAGTGACCTACCAACAGATAGAGGGTATTTCAGGCCTAAATGCACCAGCAATTTGTTCAATTCTGCATGATCATTTGCACGTGAAGAAACTTTGTTCTCTCTGGGTAGATGACACGACGTGTGACTTGGTGCCGGGAGATGCTAAAAAAGTTTAATAAGGGGCAATCTCGGTATGTGAACTACATCGTGACAGGTGACGAGACTTGGTTGTACTATTACGTTGTACAGACCAAAGCTCAAAACAAAGTTAAAATCAGAAAATCTCGATCTGTAAAGAAGAAAATGTCAGCTGTATTTTTCAAATCGAGTGCAATTGTGGAACGCGTCGTTTTGTACACACAGAAGACAGTCACAGCTAAACTGCCTAAAGTCATTGGATCTATGACGAACCTGCGGTCAAAGTCAAGAATGGACACCTGATTCCTCCATCGCGATAATGCACCTGCTGGCCGCCTCAAAGCCTGCACCAAACATTTGACCACGACAAGATTGAAACTTCTCAAGCACCCTCCCTTCAGTGCAGATCTTGCTCCCTGTGACCTTGCACTGTTCCCGCATGTGAAAATGAAGCTAAAAGGAGTCGGTTTTCCAGTGATGAGGACCTTCTGCGGGCTTGGGACAACGAGTGTGCTTTGCTCCCTAGGGAAACTTGGCAAAACTGGTTTAAAGATTGGTTTCGGAGGATGGAGAGGTGTAGCTGTATTGCAAAACTTTCCTAGTGCCCTTTGTGTGTATATATATATATATATATATATATATATATATATATATATATATATATATATATATTATAGAATTATTTTAGTAAGAAATATTAGAAAAACAAAGAATCTATAAGCAATTTCTACACATATGTAGATATATATATATGGTTTATCTCATATTACAATGTTAAAACCTATACATCTATTACATTTTCTTAACATTTTCAACAATTTTCCTCCATTCGTCTCTATCTCCCGTCCTATTTCTCCATTCTCTCACTCCCACTCTCCCCACATCACCCACTACCGCATCCAGCCATCTCTTCTTTGGGCATCCCTTCCTCTTCTTCCCACCAGTCCTCTCTTCTGGCATCCTTCTCGTGTGTCTTTCTCCCGGGTTACGGCTGACGTGCCCCAGCCATCGTACTCTCTGTGCTCTTACGAAGGCCGTTCTGGATAAATTTCCCGAACTTCCTTGTTCGTTCTTCGCCTCCACTCACCTTCCTCTGTCTTTACTCCTCCAGTATCTTACGAAATACTCTCCTCTCCCATACCTCCAGATTTACTTTCATCTGTTTTGTCAATGTGTATAATTCGCTCGAGTATGTTATCCTTGGTCGAACAATTGTTTTATATATTCTCAATTTCGCAGCCCTCGAGATCTCTTTTGACTTGAATATATTGCTGATACTACCCACCGCCCTACTACCCTTTGTCATTCGCTTTTAGATTTCTAAACTTTCATCTACAGTAATCTGTTATATAACTATAACTTATACTAATATTCCCTAATATCATATTAACATGTTTCCCTTATCCCATCTATATTTCTTTTAAAGATTCTTTCTCCCACCGATACCTTATTAACGTTTCCTAAAGATACTTTCTTTCGTTCATAATAAAACTCTCTTATACTAGTTAATAATTATTCTTTCTTAGATTCATTATACCCTAACAACAATTTAATACGAATTATCCTATATTATTGTACAAGCATTGTAACATTATACCTGATGATTTCACATTACTCTTTAGGCATGAATGCCTTTAACATTCACATAAGGGTCTATTTGTTCCTCATTTAATTTAATCAGATAAATATTTAGGATTAATTACAATCAATTATAGACATATTTTTAATTTATATTTATATGTATATGGTATATACATATTCGGTTCATTCATTACGATGTACAGTGCATTTTTGATTTCTGTGTCATACAACTTTATTAGCCTTGAATGCTAGTTATGATATAAATTCCTCTTACAATCTATCTTATCCTTGTTAAGACAAATGGATCCTAAGTATATATATATATATATATGTATATATATACACTACCGGTCATATTTATTTGCCCACCCCAATTTTATGTCTCCCGAAATGCGGATTATCTTTCGAAAAATCTGTATTATAATTATTCAACAATATTATTAGTGGAAGTAATTCCATATGAATTTCTACGAAAATCTTAAATTGTTTATGATATATCGTAAAGGTGTCATAAATTGAAAAATACCATAAATATTATATAGGCTAATCCCTACAGTATTAACAGTTTTACCTGCATTTGTTATTTATGATAAGTGATCCCTCACTTATGGCCTGTAGTGTATATATTGATTAGTTTCGAAGACTGTTTCAATTATGCAAATGTTACATCATTAGATTTACAACAGTTGTTTTCTGCATTTAAGACTATGTTCTCCCATTGTGCACTCGATTTTCTGCAACAACCGTAGAAACGTATCTTGTGCTTCAAATATTTAGCAGATCCTATCCAGTTTGTCACTTCACCGAAGACACGTAGGTAAAAGGGCAAATGTTTCACCACGTTTTATAAACAAGTGCTATTTATTTTATGTCTACTATAGAGCGCACGCCTATGGTGGACAGCTCAATTTCACCCCTTTATCAATTTAATTAATTGAAACAGTTATTTTGCCAACAGTGCACTGAAATGCATGAATATTATACGAGATTTAAACTAAAGTTCCAAATATTACGTATAACCTGTTACCTATTATTTACTTTAAATATTATATTTACTTTACGAGAATAGTTTGACAAGTAGTGAGAATGACACATAAGTGGCACTCTAATTGGTAAAACAAATGCACTGTGATTTAGGTTGATTAGTTTATTTTTGACAGCTGATTGAAAAAGAAGCAACAGGTCATTTTGTTAAAATGGAAAAAGCAGAGTATCGTGCGGTGATTAAATACTTCGTAATTAAGGGTATGAAAGCTATCGAAATAAAAGATGAGTTACGGGAAACATTAGGTGAATCTGCTCCATCATCCGCCACAATAAGTAGATGGATAAATGAATTTAAACGTGGTAGAACAAGCTGTGTTGATGAAGCGCGCTCTGGAGCACCAAAAATCGTGACTTCTGAGGAAATGATTATAAAAATCCATAATATTATTACGCAAGATCGACGACTCAAAGTGAAGGAGATAGCAGACATGGTAAACATTTCAACAGAACGCGTACACTACATTTTAATGAAAGAATTGGGCCTTTCCAAGCTTTCGGCAAGCTGGGTGCCGCGATTGCTTAACACTGATCAAAAGTTCACTCATTTGCGTATTTTCAATGAGTGTTTGGACCTTTATAAGCGGAATTTGGTTGATTTTTGTTGGCGATTTTTTACTTGCGATGAAACTTGGATACACTACAGTACACTCGAAACTAAACAACAGTCGAAACAATGGTTAGAACGTGGTTCTGCACCTCCAAACAAAGCGAAAACCACTTTATCGGCAAACAAGGTGATGGCAGGATTTTTTGGGATTCAAAGGGCATTTTGCTCATTGATTACCTTCAGAAATGTGCCACAATAAATGGACAATATTATGCAGAACTTCTACAAAAATTAAATGTTGAGATTAGTGCTAAACGGCCAGGAATGGCAAAGAAAAAGATTCTGTTTCACCAAGACAACGCTCCCTTGCATACCAGCACAGTTGCGATATCCAAAATCCATGAGTTACATTTCCAATTAGCACCGCATGCGCCTTATTCGCCGGATCTAGCCCCTGAAAACGGCACTAGGTAGAAAGAAGTTTTCGTCTAACGACGAGCTTATCATCTTCGTAAATGAGTATTTTGCAAGCCTTCCGGAATCGCATTTTAGCGATGGCATAAGGGCATTGGAGCGCCATTGGAATAAATGTATTGCTCTTGTAGGAGAATATATTGAAAAATAAAAATTATTTTGTATTTAAAAAATTCGTTTTTCTTTTCCATTCTCACTACTTGTTAAACTACCGTTGTATTTCATATTATACACACTCATTTGTAACTTTCACTGTTGTATATTTGCAAATCGCATTAAAAGTAATTATTTCCATTGTTATTATGACACGGCTTATAAATCGTGGGTGCAACGTTGATCTAACCAATTTCAACTGACGTAAATGGAGGTGCAACCTTAATTAAAATTGCACTCTGTTATTTAACGACCACACAACCACCTGTCATTTTACTTCGATTATTAGCAAATCTAATCTAAATGACGCCGTCAATTTTCCATTTATTTGTCTAAAGCATCAATATTTTCTAAAAATAGTAGATGCCAAGCAATGCTAAATAATGTTACGCAATTATGCAAAGATTCGCTAATCTGATAAGTATACTGATATTTCTGTGTGCTTAGACACATATGTATATTTAAGTGCTTGTTAACACACAAACGATAAGTTTGACATTAAAAGTAAATTAATGATTTTTTATGATTAAACCAGTATACAATGTAAATGCTAAATATTTGAAGTTCGTGGATAATTTTGATTGTTATTATACCCGGTCATATAAAGTTTCTATTAGTGTGGATAATTTGATTTAAATAATTAATTATGATTCCATAACTTTCTACAATTTGAGTCCAAAATCAATTTTCGAAATTTATGACGACGCATTTTTCCTTTAGGCATAATAACATCCAAAGAAACATGCTATGTTAAAGAACCAAACTTGAAAAATCGTAATAAATCGTCAAGGTGCGAATCTTGGTTACTTTTTATAAATGACTGAAAGTTCGCGAGCTAGCAGATATACTAGGCATTTCAAAATGTGTAGTGCATCGCATATTATCTGAAAATTTCGACACGAGAAAGCTGTATGCAAGATGGGTGCCGCGTTTACTAGCACTCGAGCAAAAACAGTGTCGTGAAGATGTTTCAATTAAGTGTTCAGCGAAGTTTCACAGCAACAAAGCAGAATTTTTGCGCCGTTTCATACCCGTGGATGAAACATGGGTCCATTATTTCACACTCGAGACAAAAGAACATTCAAAGCAATGGACTCGAAAGGGAGAACCGGCTACAAAGAAGGCGAAGATCGTTACATTTGCAGGCAAGGTCATGGCATCGGTTTTTTTGGGATGCGCGTGGAATAATTTTCATTGACTCTCTTGAAAAAAGAAAAACTATCAACGGCGAGTATTAGCGAACTTATTGCAACGTTTGAGCGAAGATATCAAGCAAAAGCAGCCGCGTTTGACTAAAAAGAAAGTGTTGTTTCATCAAGACAATGCCCCCGCCACAAATCCGTTATTGCAATGGCCAAAATTAATGAATTAAAGTTTGCATTGCTAGGTCATGCACCCTATTCCCCAGATTTAGCCCCCTTGAATTATTAGCTCAGTGGCCAAGATTTTCCAACGATGAAGAAGTGATGTCGACAGTTAATGGCTATTTTGAGGAGCGAGACAGTTTTTATTATAAAAAGTGTATCGAACTTATTGAACATCGCTGGATGGAAAGTGTATAGAGCTGAAAGGAGATTATGTTGAAAAATATATATATTTCTTTCCAAAATTTTTGGGTTTTCTTTGTTAAGTAGGGTACTTCTGGGACCACCCTCGTAATGCCTTAGGTTATGCTGATGATATTAAAATTTGTTGAATGTCTAATCTCTATCTGCTCCTACACTCAACTATTTTCTTGAACTATTTTATTGAACTCTATCTTGTCAGCTCTGAAACCCCACTAACTCTTGTTAAAATTCCTGCACTATTTACAAAATTACCAATTTCTGTCAGACACTTTAAATACAAAGAGATTATTCCCTTCCGCCCATCTGGGTTATTACTTCTATGGGCATATCATAAACTTAGACAATATACATAATACATTCAATAAGTGAACTGTGAAATTAATACCTTTTTGTGAATACATTAAAGAAAATACATAATTAATTCAATACTAAAAATTAAAAGTATGGGGTTATATAAATTAAATATTCTTTTCAATTGGACCCGACAATATACAAAATAGGAAAATATATAATATAGCAACCATAAATTTTTCAATAAAACCTATCCGGGATTACATTCCGAAAAATACAAATATATATACTTAATACCAAATAAGTGTACCTACAACGAATATGAACTGTATTTAAAGGATTAGCATTTATTACTCTATTAAAATTAAATCTATAACACGAATATAAATGCATTCCAACTGTACAATGTATTTATATCCCTTATATAATTAAATCCCTTCTGAGAAAAACATTAAAAATACATTAAGAGAAAATACACATAAATATAATTAAACTAAATTAATATATATACCGTAAAGTATTAAAACATCCCTTCTGAGAATTATTATAAAACATCCACGTTTGGATAGAAAATGAAAATATTCTAGTTGAATTTGATGGAGCCTGTGGTTGATTGACTTGATCAATAAGGTTGATATATAACCCCTTTCCACAATTAACTATTTGTAAATTCTGTATACGCATTTCGACAACCAAGTTGTCATCATCAGCAGATAATTTCAAAGTGTCGCACCTGGTAAAACACGGCGAAAAAATTGCACGAAAAAACAAACTCCGTACGCGATCCTCACCGTTCAAAACACATCTTGGTTTTGAACGGTGAGGATCGCGTACGGAAAAAATTACGCGTGCCATTACAGGATCATTCGTCAGTTCATGCCGTATACTTCCAATACAATTCTGATAGGTTAAGGCGAAAGCATTGAAATTGAACTTTAAAATAATTGTTTCCAAATCTCAGTAAATACTAAATTTTCAAAGAAGTTTCAATTAATAACAAATCCATATTGGCTTAAGTTCTGCTCATTTCAAAGTGCGTCTTAATATGTTTAACCATTCTTTTGAATGCGACATTCTACCTCCGCTTTGCTCTTTACTTTCATCATCGCATTACTTTTCTGCTTCACTATATCCTTAGCCTTGAACAGTCAGGTATTTTCGTCTGCTTCTTTTAAGTTAATTAGAGTTAGGGCTTGGCCCTTTTACTCTTAGTCCTTGCTTTGATTCGTCGTGATATTGGTTCTATAGTTGCCCTTGCTCGCTGTCTTCACTGCTGATTTCCATCCGTGATCGCTTATATTTGGAGTGTTGTGTAGAGTATTCTGTTACCGGTGCAAGTGTCGGGTTTGTGTGAGTTTTCATCTGTTTGTAGAAGCTTTTGGCTTGATTTTTAATGTGTGTAATGAGTGGTTCAAGCCTAGCTTCTTTGTGTATTTGGGAGTTTCGTACGTAGTATGGCGCCCTGAATGCCAACCGTAGTGTTTTGTTTTGGAAGGTGTTTAATCTTGTTTTATGTGTCTTTTTGATATGTAGCCATATCGACGATGTGTATGTGAGTATTGGGCATATTATCTGTTTATATATGAGTACTTGTCTTCGGTGTTAGTGTGGATTGTTTTCCGGTTAGCATCATCAGGGCACCGCGTGCTTGCGTGGCTTTTTTGATCGTGTTATTGGTATTTTCGTGCATAGCATCATATTATATATATCATTTCCCCCTCTTGACTAGTTCGCCAAACTAAAAATTTCGATATAATTTTTACGTAGATTATGACTCGAGAAAAATTCTTTAGTTTAACTGATGATACATAAAATTATGTCGTTTCGGAAAAGTTTAACTAATCATAGTATTTAGTAGAATTATCCAATAAATAACAAATGAAGCATATAATAATATAAGCTAGCCGTATTTTTATAACGTAAATATTTTTATTTAGATCAAAAGTGCATTAGTATATGTATGTATAAACTTTATCTGAAATTATTTATTGTCATATGTTTGTTCAATTGCCGCTCGAAGACATTTCTTATTGACACGTAATATCGAGATAAATTAATTGTAATCATTGCCCATAAATCATAAAGCTTTCATCATAATAATTACGTATTTATCTAAAATCTAATAGAGTATTCTAGAAAAAAGATAAACTAATTCGATTTAAAGTTATTTTATAATCTCTGG
Source organism: Dermolepida albohirtum (assembly GCA_031893035.1). Lineage (NCBI taxonomy): Eukaryota > Metazoa > Arthropoda > Insecta > Coleoptera > Scarabaeidae > Dermolepida > Dermolepida albohirtum. Next base: position 22,760 of record JAVIWB010000450.1, on the reverse strand, counting down.
AATTTTTTCCAAATTAAATGTTCCTAATTTGTATGATTATTATCAAAATTCCATGTTTACTATACAGTGTGAGCTAAAAAGAATGAAGTCAAATTCAGTTTTCGTGAACTTGTACAGGCTTTAGTCATATAATTAGGACCGCTGCGAGAATTCCAAGTTTCTGAGAATAATTTTCAAATTGTACTGGTGAATACTTTTATAATTTATTACAAAGTATTTATTGTTTTTGTATATTGCATTTCGTCATCATCTGACTTATGACTCTGCCTTTATTTATCGTAATGATATTTTAATTTTAAAACTACCTGTCAATCGAAGGTTCTACCGCATTACTTTGAAGAAATATCTACAAAGGGTACTAGGAAAGTTTTGTAATACAGCTTTGTTTATTTAATTTTTTCAGAATAATTTTCTCTACACTCAATACACCTCTCCATCTTCCGAAACCAATCTTTAAACCAGTTCTGCCAAGTTTTACTAGGGAGTAACGCACACTCGTTGTCCCAAATCCGCAGAAGGTCCTTATCACAGGAAAACCGCGTCTCTTTTAGCTTCATTTTCACATGCGGGAACAGTGCAATGTCGCAGGGAGCAAGTTTCAATCCTGTCGTGGTCAAATATTCGGTGCAGGCTTTGGCGCGGTTAACTGGAGCATTATCGTGATGGAGGAACCAGGTGTCCATTCTTGACTTTGGCCGCAGATTCTTCATAGATCCAATGACTTTAGGCAGGCACTGTTCAGTATACCACTTAGCTGTGACTGTCTTCTGTGTGTCCAAAACGACGCATTTTCTTCTTTACAGATCAGGATTTTCTGACAACTACGGGTATGTCCTCATCATCAAAGACCCAAACTTTGTTTTGAGCTTTGGTCGGCACATCGTAATAGTACAGCCAAGTCTCGTTACTTGTCACGATGTTGTTTACATGCCGAGATTGTACCAAGTTACACGTCGTGCCATCTGCTCTTCAGTCAGTCAATGCGGCACTTCACGTGCAAATGATCATGCAGAATCGAACGAATTCCTGATCCATTTAGGCCTGAAGTACCCTCTTTCTGTTGGTAGGTCTCTCGCCAAGCATTTTCCTCACAGTAATAATGTCTTCCTCCGTAACTGACGTTCGTAACCTTCCCGGCCTCTCAGCATCCTCCACAGTTAAATTTTCCCTTTTGGAATTCTCTATATCACCTGAATATCGTTGTGCGATGTGGACAAACATCACTTAGTACAAGAGTCATTTCTTCGAAGCACTGGTCTATATTTAAACCACGCACGAAATTGCAACCCAAAACTGCCCTTATCCCATTTCGTGACGACGATGCCATCGCACGCACTTTACATTCTGACTGCTAATGAATAACTGAGTCCATCGACATGGCGCGGCGGCTACTATGCACGTATGAACATGTCGCAACAAGCAGCCTCCTAGGATTCATTGTTGCGTCATATTGCAAAACTTTCCTAGTACCCTTTGTAAATTTAGTTTATTTGTATCTCTGTTCAAGTCATAATTACGCAATATTAAAATAAACCTTTATGTGCGTTGTTTTAAATATTTTTAATGGGAGCATTTAATAAAAAATGTAGTTAGGTATTTGAATTAGTAGATTTTGTGTGCCAAATAGGTATCTAAATTTTTAATCAAATGTTCCCATTTAATACAAAATATATGCAATCCACTTTAGTAGACAAGTGTTATGAATTCTCAGACAAAAATAGCATTTTAAAAAACATAAATAAAATAAAAGCAATACTTTGAAAAAGTAACTACCAACCGAACCTCATAAAATATCAATAAAGGATAATGCTTGTACGATTGTAAATTTTACAATATTCAACGAAAAAATATATTTTTAACAAATGTAAGCAATCACAAATAATGTGTGTTTCAAATTTCGCGGTTTTTTTTAAGAATAAATAAAACACATAATTTCCATTCACTTTCAAAAACTTTTTATTGGTAATTGAAGTATCAGTTACGACATTTATATGCGAAAAATAATATCTGCCGAATGGCCTCTTCTTGCAGCTCCAAAGACGTCCACTCTTTTGTTAAAATTTTCAATGACATTTTGATATAATTGAGGCTCTATTTAACCAATGACACGAATAATTTCATCTTTCAAAGCAGAAATTGATTGTGGATTGTTTTTATAAACCTGACTTTTCACATAACCCCAATGAAAATATCCTAATGGTGTTAAATCACATGATCTTGGGGGCCAATTAACATCACCGTTTCTTGAGATTACACGTCCAGGAAATTTTTCTCTCAATAAATTAATTGATTCGTGTGCAAAGTGAGGTGTAGCGCCATCCTGTTGAAATCACATATCCTCTAGATCAATATTCATTGATTCGGGCCACAAAAATTCGGTTATCATCTAACGATATCGATCGCCATTGATAGCTTCAACAGCAGCATTTTCAAAAGAAGTAAGGTCCAATTACACCACCTGACCATAATGCACACCAAAAAGTAACTAGTTTAGGATGCCTAGGTTTCTCATGAGTACTTCATGGATTTTCCTCACCCCAGATACGGCAATTTTGTTTATTAACATAGCCACCAAGTTCAAAATGTGCCTCATCGGAAAACATTATTTTTTGAGGAAAATCAGCTGGTTGTTTATTGATGAAATTGACAAATGAACGACATTTTAAATGATCTAATAACTTCAGTTCCTCTGTTATTTGAACCTTATATGCCTTCAGAGCTAAATCCTTGTGTAAAATATGCCATGTTGTTGATCCACTAAGTCCAAGTTGTTGCGAACGTCATCTAATGGACATATCAGGATCTTCAGCAACGCTTTCACGAACCAAACCAATATTTTCTTGTGAACGACCACTACGACTGTATTTTTTCCTTTTTGATTTTTCACGGAACCGGTCTCTTGAAAGTTTTTAATAAGTCGAGCAATAGTGCTTTCAGATGGACGATTATATAAACCATAAAATTCACGTAATTTTCTAAAAACTCTTTTCACAGAACACTGATTTTCATAAAATAGTTCAACAATGAATTTACACTATGGATAAGAACCTCGAATTATGGCATTTAAAGCTTCCACAAAAGTTAATTAATTCTTGGACGAAGCAACCCTTTATCTGAGGTAGGAACGATGACTCCTTGTATTACTTGTGTTTAATTTTGGTCTTGTCTTTTACGTTACGTATTACCTTGGAAGTATTGTGAGCTTTTTTTGGTATTACCTAGAATGAGAACACGTTTCTAAGCCATAGAAGAAAGGCGAATTAGATTAATCCAGAGGAATCAAATTGTGGCAAGGTACTTCAATTTTAAAGTGCTTCATTGAAAAGGACAAGAAGCATTTTTGATTAAGGGACTGTATCAGGTAGGTTAGGAAGCCACTCTAATTTTGTGACCCTTTTACATGTATATTAGGGTTTTACAAGGTCACCCTCTTATATTCTTGTGTAAACGAGGGATACGTTACTCTCCAGAGAGAGAGAGAATAATATTATCGAACGTATTCAGTAGTTCATAAATTTAAGCTGTACATTTTCCTATCACCATATATTATACAAAATGCAATTTTATATAATATTTCAGAATTCGTATTGTAAATTTCTTATTAACATATTATTCAGTTGATAATATAAAAGTACAGGTCAGTACTCAGTGTACTAGTATTAACTCGAAGTAAGTAAGTAAATGGTGAAAAGAAATTAATAGATATCATCTTTTCATTAATGAATATCATATAATTATATAACTTTCCTTTCCCTTTTTTATTGTTATTAACATTTAACTGTTTAACATTTGAACATATCTATGTTGTGTGAACCAGTTATACGTCTATTTGTCGAAACATATGAACATGTTTCGTTATTTTTTTGCTGTAATTACTTGTTTATCTATCTAACAGGTGTGTTACATATCATATTATTAATAGTTAATATAATTTTCTACTTCGCAATATATAAACATATTTCCATATATCAAGATATTAAGCGTCCAGTATCGTTTTATAAAGATTTTTCATATATTTCGATAGTTGTCGAGCTACGTTATTGAATTTCTTTATTTTTTTAAATAAAATATTTAATTGTATTATGTGCGCAACTCTCGTTGTTTTTTGATGAAAATGCAACTTTAATGTGAAAAAATGTTTACAAATGAATCATTCAAAATATTGCCCATCGCTAGCGACAACTTTTTCCCATCTTTCTGGCAGAGCTCGAATACCGTCACGGTAGAAGTGTTCGTCCTTTGAGGCTATCCACGATTCAAGCCATTTTGAGATACCTTCATATGAGCGGAACTGCTGATTAGCCAGACCATGTACCATCGAACGGTACAAGTAATAATCGGACGGCACAATATCTGATAAATATGGCGGGTGGGGTAGGACCTCCCATTTGAGCGTTTCTAAATAGGTTTTAACGGGTTTGGCAACGTTAGGCCGAGCGTTGTCATGCTGTAGAATCACTTTTTCGTGCCTCTGCTCGTATTGTGGCCGCTTTTTGCGCAGTGCTCGGCTCAATCGCATCAATTGAGTTCGATACCGCTCCCCAGTGATGGTTTCAACAGTTCGTAATAAATAACACCGCCCTGGTTCCACCAAATACACAGCAAAATGTTTGCAGCGTGAATATTCGACCGAACTGACGACGTAGAAGCATGACCGGACAGTCCCCATGATTTTGTTCTCTTTGGGTTACTATAATGAATCCATTTTTCATCACCCGTAATGATGCGATGAAGAAAACCCTTCCTTTTTTGCCGCTGGAGCAGTTGTTCACAGTTGTTCAACGTTTCTTGGCTTCAAATAATAAGGAAGCCAAGTTCCTTGTTTTTGAATCATTCCCAACGCATGCAATCACTGGGAAATGGCTTGGCGGGTAACTCCAAATGCTGAAGCAAGCTCTTTTTGCGTTTGGCACGGATCCTCATCGAGCAATTCCTCCAATTCAGCGCCCTCGAAGGTTTTTGATCTTCCTTCACGCGAACGGTTGTCAACATCAAAATCACCGTCTTTGAAGCAACAAAACCAATCACGGCACGTTGTTTTACTTAGAGCAGCATCTCCGTAAACTATTTGGAGTTCTCGATGCGCTTCAGCCGCCGTTTTCTTCTAATGAAAGAAGAAAAGCAACACTTCCCGCAAATGACGATTATTTGGCACAAAATCAGACAACCAAAAGTATATGACCCAAAAACAAAATCACTAATGTGTCAAAGCGGTTTGTTTACCATATGTCTAAGCTTCGTTCATGATGTTTTGGTTATGTCACAATCGACCAGCACTTACTATTGGAGCCATCTCTTGAAAAACAGCGAGAACTTAGTTGCGCACCTAATAAATAACACTCTGGGATTTATTTCTTTGATTATTGTACGACTTATGTTTTTTTTCTCCTAATCTAACGAGATTAGCGCATACGAATTTTTCTCCTACAATATACAAACACACGTATTCTCCTAAAATCTACATGCTTCATTATTGAAGCACTTCTAGGAATTTAAGTGCTTTGGCGCCCATTTATAAGATCTTGTGTTGTGAGAACCCTCCCTAATTCGCGGAGTTGCTAGCTAGTTCTAGTCCTAGAGGAAGTCAAGGATATTCTTCATTTAGAAATTACAGGCGTTGCAGCATTTAGAGGGGCGTAACATACATTCGGCAAGGAATTTAAATCTTTTTAGAAAGGATTTGGCATTTATAGATATGCTTTTGTAAGTGATGTAATGTATAGACTTCAGCTATGTACTAACTATTGTAATTGTATTGTAATTTTGTTGTTCCTTGACTTCTGGATTTTTTTGTTGGACATTTAGTAAATTGTAACTATTATCTGCATAGTAATAACTTACGACACCCCTTTAATTCTATAAAAGCCAAAAGAAAATACGAATCAACATTAACCAAAAGACTGCATCAAGAGAAAACCGAATATACAAGTTCTTACGCAGGTATAAGTTGTACGTCACATGCATACGTATAAAATAAATTTAGCAGTTGAATAAACTAAATGTAGTCGAGTAACTGAAGGCTGAAACACTGATATAGTCTCTTAACGTAATATAAACAAATGAATATACACGTGATTCCATTTACTTAAAATAGAACGGCCTTGCATCGTTATATTATTTATACATTGTCTTTATAATCGGTGTTGATTTACTTCCAAAGATATAAACTTACTATCTTACAGACCTGATGCACGACGCGATGGAGGATTTATTCTCAAAAAATGCTACTGGCCCGAATTACTTAATCCGGCGCCTTTAAAACACATAAATACAAAATGTATTCGTAACAGGAATGTGACGTGCGACACTGGTGAGGTCATTCACATATGCATTTAGATATGATACATATATTTAGATATATGTACTAACATGACTCTCACAGTTTACTTTTATATTGGTTATGTAGCAATAAATGATGGTCTGAAATATTGGAACAGATACGACTAAAATAAACTTTAAAAAATGTACTTATACTTCGAAATACTAAATTTACTGTTCTTTTAAGATATATCTATCAACAAAACCTCGTAATTTCCTGCTTATTGCGTTGTTATAATTAAGCCGGAAATTAATGAAAAAATCATTCCCTCCGCGGGGAATCGAACCCAAGTCCACCGCTTACCGAGCAGGTGCTCTATTATTAAGCTACTGAAGACCGTGAGATTCGATTCTTTATATAATTCTTCCGTAAATCTCATGATAGAAGCAAATCCTTATTCAAAACCCGCAATAGGTCTTATTATTAAACGTATATGCAGTTGCACATCCTCGATCATTGGTAGATGGTTATTAGCCCACTAAAAACACAAGATTTAGAAGTTTCTGAATCTGTAGAGTTGATTCAAATCTTAGAAACAAGAATCAACAACAAACTCCCAAAATTTTAGCATATATGTAACGGGTGTTTTTTTAAGAGCTTGAGAACTTTAAATGATAATACAAGACAGAAATATTGTTGGAATGAATTTTATTTATTATAATCTGGTAGATAATTTCATGGCATTTATTTTTTAAATATGATTTCCGGCATATGTCCACCGCGGCTACGAGTTACATCATCCATTCGATCAGTCTAATTTTTGACTACTTTTTCCAATAAATCTGGCCGTATGGCGTCAACGGTGGTTTGAATATTGGCTTCCAATGCTTCAAAGGTTGCTGGTTTGTCGGCATAAACCAATAACTTAACATAGCTTCATAAAAAGTAATTCAGAGGCGTTAAATCGCACGAACGAGGGGGCCAGTGAACAGGACCACTTCTGGAAATAAAGTTGTCATCAAATTAATTTTGCAATGAATCGATTGTTAAGCGCTCTGTATGGCAAGTTGCGCCATCTTGTGGGAACCAAATGTCGTCGACGTTTAGCTCATTAATTTTTGGAAACAAAAATTCAGTCAGCATGGCTTGACAGCGCTCGCAATTCACCGTAACGGCAGCTCTTTCCTCAGTCCGAAAGAAATATAGACCGATGATGCCGTCAGCGTGTAAACCGCACCAAGCAGTCAATTTTAATGGATGTAATGGTGATTCGTTAACGGCTTGAGATTGTCTTCGCTCCAAATATGGCAATTTTATCCATTGACGTAGCTATTTAACCAGAAATGAGCTTCATCACTAAACACAATTCTTTGATAAAAATGCTTATCTTCGGCCAGTTTCGAATGAGCCAGTCAGCAAAAATGCGACGCAAACGATGATTGTTTGGCTTCAATTCTTGCACGAGCTGTATTTTATAAGCACGTAAGCCAAGATCCTTACGTAAAATTTTCCACGTAGTCGAAGGACAAAGGCCAACAAGTTAAGAACGACGACGAATCGACATTTCGGCGACTTCTTCAATACTTCACGCTACAGCAGCAATATTCTCTTCGGTATGCACATTTCTTTGTCTTGTTGATGGTTTTGAATCGAGAAGAATAAAATTAGTGCGAAAACGATCAATAACTGCACGAATTGCTTGCTCACTAGACCGATTATGTTGACCGTGAAATGGACGAAGTGCTCTATGAACTTCGCGAACAGATTTATTTTTTTCAAAGTAAATTTCCACAATTTGGAAGCGTTGTTCTGGCGTTAAACGATTCATGATGACTTGCCAAACCTTAATGAACAGAAATATCAACACAGTTTGACATTATCAGCTGTCGAATCATAGTTATCGACATCAATATTTCTCATGCAGCTTAAAAACACTCATTATATTTGCAGTGAATGTGAACGTACTAAGAAAAGTATTGACTATATAACTGACCCCAATGACATACATCTTCAATGAGTTTTTAGAACAGGTTGTTTGTTAACGAGCGGGTCATAGGCGATATAAAATTAACTTGTTGGGCTGTTAGTTTAACAACTGCGACACCAAAAAATTATTTTTTTTATTTTACTATCTTGACCTTTTGGTGGTGCACAATCTGTTTACTAAACACGCAACAAAAATTCGAAGGGTTATTCCTTGGGTTATTTTAAGATTTTTCATCGTGGGATAATTTTCGAAGAGACGCTTCAATGATACAGGACGTTTAGATATTTTTAAAATTACTAATGCATTCCAAGCACCAGCACATTTTACTGTGGTTACTTGTAAATTTTTTTTAAACACGACACATGAAGATCATTCGATTTGTCCAGGTGGAACCCAGTTATGACCTGCACGATTCCCAGTTTTAAATCACTTTGATTTTTTCGTATGGGGCCGTTTGAAGACATTAATGTGCACTATTGGAAAATGAAGATTTAAGAAATGGAATAACCGATAGGTGTAATACAATAAGACACAACTCTATTTTTAAAAGAGTTCAGCAGTCAATGATAAAAGGACTAGATACATGTGTCCTAGCTGGTGATAGACTTTTTCAGCAGTTTTAGTAGATTAAGAAAAGTATAATAAAGTTTTTCATTTTGAATCAATGTTCTTACCAAGTCGTTTTCTTTAGAAAAACCTTTACCACCCTGTATCTTTGAAACAAAGCGTCTTTACGAAAGTCATCCAAGGGCAAAAAATTTTAAAATAACCCAAGGAATAACTCCTATATTTTCGCCGCATATTTAGAAAAGATATAACATAGTACATGCTTATTTCTATTTATAATATTTAAAATTAAGATTGCTAATAATTGAAAATATCTACTTGTTACCTAGAGGAAATATGTTTTATATTACTATAATGATGGTTTATTAAGATATTTATAGGCATATTTATGTATTTACAAATTATTTATATGATGTAGGTTATTATATATGGAAATAATATTTATTTTATTATTAATACGTAACAATGTACATATTTTCGCGAAGACTAAAATTAACTTATTTGCGCCGGAGTTTATTTGCGAAAAATTTAAATTTATTTATATAGAAATGATAAAGTAATCGGAGATGTGAAGGTATTATCAAGTTACTTGCAAAAGAAACATATACTACCGTCCATAAGTTTAATCGCACTATAGATAATTTTAATTGCAGAAGGAAATAAAATATTTAAGTTAATATATTGAAATTTTATCCAAACTAAAATCATTTTACATATTTGCACGTTATTTAACCGAAGTATTTTCTATAAACGAATGGACGCCTTATTTTATATTTCAAGAAATAATATTCAAGTAAGAAATATAGAGAGGGTGTCATGGAGATTATCCCTTACTCGGAATTGCTTATTGTATGATTTATTACGTGGACGTAATAGCCAGTTTTTACCTGATATTTGTGCACTTGTAAGGGTATATTTTATGTCTATTACACAGTGAATACTCAGTATTCACGTTGTTAATGAAGTGTCAGCAAGTGCTATCGCGTGAGCGTATTTTTTTAATTGTGTTTAAAATATGGCCAGGAGAAAGCAACTAACTCTTAAACAAAGGGCAAGAATGATTGCTTTGCAAGAAACAAAGCTTTCTAATAGGGCAATCGCCCGAAAACTAAAAGTTTCCAAATATTGTGTTCGTCAAACTATAAAGAGAATGTCAGAAACTGGCCAACTCGGGGACCGAAAACGCAGTGGACGGCCGAGGATAATTACTAAAGGAGAAGATGAATATCTGAAATTAATGCCCTTGCGCAATCGTCGCCTTACAGCCCCGGAAATAGCAGCACAATATAACGTACGCCACGGTTAGCGTAACAACAACCAAACGCCGTTTAGCTAAAGCTAGACTTAGACGTCGAGTAGCAGTTAAAAAAACCACGTCTGTCTGCACAACATAAACAAAAAAGATTGGCCTGGGCGAGAACACACAGGTGGTGGACTGTCGAAGAATAGAAGCAAGTCTTATGGATAGATGAATCCAAATTTGAAATTTTTGGAAATAAACGTGTCGGGGAGAGAATGTTAGATGAATGTATGGTTGAGACAGTGAAATATGGTGGTGGAAATGTTATGGTTTGGCGTTGCTTTGGAGATGGGCACATCGGAAAATTGGTGCAAATCATAGAAAGAATGATAAAAGAAGTCTATTTGGGTATATTGCAAGAGCATGCCCTTCCATCAGCGATGGAGCTAGTGGGTCCGGGGTTTGTTTATCAGCAAGATAACGACCCCAAACACACAGCAAAGATTGTCCTTACACTAACGACATGGCCAACCCCAAAGTCCGGACTACAAGCCGATAGAGCTGTTATGGGACTGTTTGGATCGTGAAGTGCGTAAAATACTTCCTACTAGCAACACATATTTTTTGGTGAAGTTGAGGAATGCACGGAACTTTATCGATGAGGAATATCTCGACCGACTAGTTGAACGAATGCCATGTGTTTGTGAAGCCGTAATCGCAACTAGGGGTGGTTACTTTGACGAAAGTCAAATATAAGTTAACTTATTATTATATAATATTACTTAGATTATTAATAATGTCAATTGCTTGAATTGTATGTTAATTTAGTATTTCATAAATAAATTTGCCATGAAAATATACAGTCTCTTTAATATCATTGCGCTATTAAAATTATCTGTAGTGCGATTAAACTTATGGACGGTAGTGCATACGACGGTTATTTTTTAAATAAGGTTCGTTTTTAATAAAAAGAAAAATACTGTAGATATCATTGAAATATATTTATTTCCATATTCTGCATTCTTCCATCTACTTTTCTACATAATTTCTATTTTTGTTCAAACATTTGTCAACGAGTTTTTGAATTCCGACGTCAAAGAAATCTGCCACCTGTGAAGAAGCCTAATCCATGACTGAAGTTTTCACTTCTTCGTTGTTGCACCGTTGACCACCAAAGCAGACCTTTAAATACCGAAACAGGTGAAAAATCACTGGGTGCAAAGTCTGAACTGTAAAGTGGATGATCCAGTTGTTCCAGTTCAAAAGACCTGATTAGACCTTGTGTTTGTGCAGAAACATATCAGCTCGCATTGTCATAGAGCATTATCACCGTACACTTCACAAATCTGTTGCAAAGTTTCTTGCATTCAGATCGTATTTCACAATCGAGGGGCGAATCAATTTTTTTAAATATTATAAACTTCTACAACTCAACACACAGTCAGACGAGACAATTACAAATAACGTCTCAACGCGTGCAAAGCATGCTGGGGGTAGATGTGCAAACGCACAGCGGCGATGGCATTATTCGCACTCTCACTCACAAAGACCTTATATAAAAAGTAACCCTCGTACATATTACTGACCATAAATGAGGGATTAATTATATATTGATCTTAGTTCTTAAAAATAATATATACGAGGGGATACCCAAAAAGAAACCGAAATGGCAGTGTTGAGGATGGGGTTTGACTAGCACGCATTCCTGCCGTTAGATGCACGTAACCTGCGCTCGGTGCAGTTGGTTCATTCGGACTTACCACCCGTTCAGACATTCTATTTGGAGGGGGTAAGCCGGAAGTGATTGTATAATATTATAACTTGAAAGGGTATAGCTACTTGCCACTATAATAATGTGCTAATAAGCTAACAAGTAATATATATCTAATTAATAATATTAGGGAGTTGATTTCATCACGTTCAAAGTATTTATAGTAAGTTCTAACTCTTGCTAATCAAATAAAATGAATGAAATTTTCAGCGCATTACTAATAGAACTAGTTCCAACATACATATAAAAATGTATATGCATATATAAATATATATATATATATATATATATATATATACAATATACAACCATGCTCAAATGTATTAGACACCTTACGAATTTATGGTACATACATACATATATAGTTTATATAGTTTAGTCAAAAGAGAGGTGAGGAAAATAAAACTGTTGTGAAAATTATGTACAAAGTGTTATTTAGTAATATAGTACAATTTATCAATATTTTGTCGCTCCGCCCTTGGCCTTAATGACAGCTCGCACTCGTCGAGCCATACTTTTCTACTAAATTGTAACACTCTGCCGGTGGTATTGCAGCCCATATTTCGCGAATTTTTGTTGATAATTCTGCTTTTGACAGGCATTTATGTTCCGTGATCTTAGTTTTTAAGATACGCCACAAATTTTCAATGGGCGACAAATCGGGACTTTGTGACGGCCAATCCAATACCTTCACTGTGTTTTCCTCGAACCAACGCATTACAGCTCCCGATTTGTGGCAGGGCGCATTATCTTGCTGAAAAATGTATTGTGGAATATCCTGATCGAATAGTTTTAGCACAGACGGTTCTAATACTTCCTCCAACATGGCTAAATAGCGTTGGCTATTCATCCGTCCATCGCACAGGTACACTTCTCCAACACCGTATGCAGACATATAACCCCCAACCATGATACTACCACCTCCAAATTTTACTATGGGAATGATACATTGTGGTTCATAAGCTTCCTCTTGCGTACGCCGAACGTATAGCGTCCCAGGTAGTCCCCAAAGCTACCAGGCAAAAGAAGAAAGTTAGCACTTAGACAGGATTAATTTTGTTTAATGTTACATGTAGACTGAATTGCATACAACGATAAGAATATTAGTCATGAAGATGTACTTACATACCTCGATATTCGATTCATCAGACCAAAGAATCTTCGACCACTTCTCGATTGTCCAATTGTCATATTGTTTGGCCCATAAATACCGCTTTTTTTATGAGCGTCAGTTAAAAGAGGTTTACGTCGCGCTTTACACCCTCGTAAACCAGCACGCTGGAGACGCCTTCTCACTGTTTGCGCAGAAACTGTTACGCGATAACGTTGTTTCAGCTCGATTTTGTTTCGACGATTTTTTCCAATCACTGAGAGCCAGTCTTTGTAAAATTCTGTCTTCTCTAATCAAGGTACAGGGTTTTCTGCCACTTTTTGGTCTGGTAACAAACGACCCACTCTCCTGATAGCGACTAATGGTTGTACGGACTGCACATCGCGAACATTTTTTTTTTGCAATTGCAGCTATTGATAACTTCTGGGAATGCAGTAGCACTATTTGGGCGCGTCCCCTACCGACAACTCGCGTGTTTTAGGTATTTTTCTTCAACAAATAACTGACACAACGTGAAAAAATAGGATAATCTAATTGATCTCTACCACAAACTCACAAACGCACGTTGTTCACACATTGCTAGAATGACACTAAATTTTTAAAATTCACAATTTCCCCTTTCCACCTATTCTTTTCAATAGGGGATTAACTAGGGTATTCAAAAACACATTTCTGTAAATACCATTAACTATTTTTACGGTTAATTTCCGTCAGACTTGGATAATACCGAGAATAAGGGTGTTTACCTGGAGTGTCTAATACATCTGAGCATGGTTGTATATATATATATATATATATATATATATATAGCACACACATATCTACGTCTGCATGAATTTTTTTTCGAATTTATGGTACTTTGAAATTATTTTAAACAATAGATTTCTATCGGTGACTATTATCTACAAGTACATACATAAAAACTGTATTATGTATTGAATCTTGTGAAATACTCAGAATGTGAATCAGCAAATTTTTTGATAAGTAATATTGGTAATATTTACTTGAACACTATAAGAGAAGGAATTCAATCAATGTCGACCTAAATTTCTTGATTAAATACAATGTATTGTAAGTATTATACATATTATTGCACTTTTTTTTATTTAAAATATTTTATTTGATAGTAAGTACTGTCTAGACAATAAATAGTTTTATGTACAAATCCTTCGCTTCTAATAACAACATTCAATGTTCTCATACATAAAATGAATATATGCACTGAACCAGTTTCAGTGCGACAGACAGTAGCAGTAGTTGAGCCCTGAAGATGTCCCATATGGATGGGTACGAAACAGCGGCAGTTATACCAGTGACGCGGTTCCAGCCCGGAAGCCCAGAAGCAGATAGTATGGACCACGACCGCGGAAGTCTACGTACCAAATTAAAGAATATCTTATTTCCATTCTTTCTCAGTCTGCATTAGTATATTCAACAAGATTCCAAAATTCATCACCACTGACAATATTGTACACGTTTTTGTAGTTTCCAGCGTTGAAGCGATCTAGAGTTTTTTGACTGCTTTCTATTCTTCAGTCAAGAAATGCGGTATCCAACTGGGAACTAGTACTTTTACACACGATGGTTTATGCAAAATATTTTGAAATAAGGTCTTTGAAATCCCCAGTAATACTTTAATCTGGCGATATGTCACATGCCGATCTTCGTAGATGATCTTGCACACAGCATCAACGTTTTCCTAAGTGACTGCCGTTTTTTTGGTGAACCTGCTCTTGGATTGTCGCAAACACTAACCCGTCCACGTTTAAATTCTCCATACCGACGATAAATTGTTGACTGATGTGGTGCTTCATTGCCGAAAACAAAAACCAACTCGGCAAGACATTCCTGTTGAGATAATTGTCTTCGAAAATTATGAAAAATTATTCCGCGAAAATATTCTTGGTTTAATTTCCTTATTCGATTAACCTCTCAGCTTTGACAGTTCGTTGTAGCTACAACACTACACGTATCGCAATAAAACTTTGAATTTAGGTTTACTAAAGATGCAGGTTAATTTTTAGTACTGACATTTAATTAGTAGTGCACTCTATGTCCCGCTATACAAAGCTTAAAAGACATCCCAAGTACACCGTGATTAATAATCTGCTGATGATGACAATTTATTTGTCGAATTAAGTATATAAGATATGTTGATGTGGTAAGGGGTATTATTTACCTTTTTTGATTAATTCAATCAATCATACTCCCATTATAGTATATAATTAGTGTTTCATTTATAATGAATTGGGCATTATAATTAAACAAGTAAAATACTAAACTTCGTTGAAGATAGACATTAGTTTATTTATAAAAAAGACGGTGCTTCAATATGTGAGGATTTTATGAATATTGTCGCGAAAGTTAAGAATTCTCAAAACGGGGTAATTTTACCATATTACACCAAAGTATTCCTCTTTGTATAATGGTTCGAATAACAAACGAATTTAGTAAACAATTTAATGTTAGTATATCTGTAGTGCAATTGGAAATCACGCCGATGAAGCTAACTTGCATGGATTTACTGGAGTAGAAAGCAACTTAAACATTAAATAAAAACCATCGAAATGCAAAAATGTATAAATCTATATTATAGACTGATGAGAGAAACTACAAAGGGTACTAGGAAAGTTTTGCAATACAGTTTTGTTTATTTCATTTTTTCAAAGTAATTTCCTCTACTCAATACACCTCTCCATCATCCGAAACCAATCTTTAAACCTGTTCTGCCAAGTTTCACTAGGGAGTAAAGCACATTCGTTGTCCCAAGCCTGCAGAAGGTCCTTATCACTGGAAAACCGCCTCCCTTTTAGCTTCATTTTCACATGCGGGAACAGTGCAAAGCCGCAGGGAGCAAGATCTGGACTGTAGGGAGGGTGCTTGAGAAGTTACAATCCTGTCGTGGTCAAATATTCGGTGCAGGCTTTGGCGCGGTGAGCTGAGGCATTATCGTGATGGAGAAACCAGGTGTCCATTGTCGACTTTGACAGCAGGTTCTTCATAGATCCAATGTCTTTAGGCAGGCACTGTTCAGTATACCACTTAGCTGTGACTGTCTTCTCTGTGTCCAAAACGACGCGTTTCACAATTCCACTCGATTTGAAAAGTACAGTTATCATGTTCTTCTTTACAGATCGGGATTTTCTGACAACTACGGGTGTGTCCTCATCATCAAACCTTGTTTTGAGTTTTGGTCGGCACATCGTAATAGTGCAGCCAAGTCTCGTCACCTGTCACGATATTGTTCGCATACCGAGATTGTCCCTTATTAAACTTTTTTAGTATCTCCCGGCACCAAGTCACACGTCGTGTCATCTACTCTTCAGTCAGTCGATGCGGCACCCAGAGAGAACAAAGTTTCTTCACGTGCAAATGATCATCCAGAATCGAACGAATTGCTGGTGCATTTAGGCCTGAAGTACCCTCTATCTGTTGGTAGGTCACTCGCCTGTCCTCGCCAAGCACTTTCCTCACAGTAGTAACGTTCGTGACCTTCCCGGCCTCAGCATCCTCCAGAGAGTTAAATTTCCCCTTTGGAATTCTCTATACCACCTGAATATCGGTATGCGATGTGGACAAACATCACCCAGTGCAAGAGTCATTTCTTCGAAGCACTGGTCTATGTTTAAACCACGAACGAAATTATAACGCAAAACTGACCTTATCTCATTTAGTGACCACGATGCCATCGCAAGCACTTTACACTCTCACTACTAATGAATAACTAAGCCTATCGGCATGGCGCGGCAGCTACTATGCACATATGAACATCTCTCAACATGCAGCAACAAGCAGCTTGTTACGATTCATTGTTGCGTCATATTGCAAGACTTTCCTAGTACCCTTTGTACATATTCATACTTTAGCCCCGTAGAATCTTGGATGTGAACAACTTTATTTCTACTGACGAATACAGTGCATCGAATTTTCATAAAGACGCTGCAGTTAAATAATAATAGTTTTTTCGATTATCTTCAGGCCATTATTACAAATGCGAACCATTAAAATTTACGATCGTAGCACACACACATGCCACATTACCATATGAAAGTTCATAGATATTATAATTTGCTGTGTCAATAACTCGCCTTAAACAGGATGAAATAAATTACATGTGAAGAGTGTAGAATAATTGGCATCATTTTGCAATTCATAGGTCACGCACAGATGCATTATAATATGTATTTCTAATCTGCCTCTGCTAGTCATAAAAATAATCGTCTGAATGAGATTAAACTTTAATAGACGTGACTTTGAGAGGAGACCCCGCTAATTTAAAATATCCGCTCGGAGGCCATTCAGGTAAGATCTATGCGGTCCTTGAAATTAATAAGCAATACAACTACAAGTACGAGGATGAGCTGTAAAGTCCACGGAATTACGGATATATGGCGCAGTTTTAGACTGTTTTTGTGCCGATAAGTTGAATCCCTAACAACGTCAACTAGCAAATTTTCAAATCGCTGCGCTTATTAATTTCGTTGTGAGGTCTGTTTAACTAAAAGGGCCTCGAGATAGAGTTGAAATTCATGCTGTCACCAAGTAATTCTTCTTGAAGGGCTTTTCAGTAACAAATATTCATAATGAGATGAAGGATGGTTTGAAGAACTTGGATTCCTTCAATTCCTACTCTTAATGCAACAGTTCGTGAGTTCAAATGTGGTCATACAATCGTTGAAGATGAAATGAAGATGCACTACGAAATTCGCCATTATTAGCAGAGCTTTCTGACACGTTTTCAATCAAAGCCTCCTCTGATAATTGAAAATCAAATGCGTGAATTAGCGTCAAACGGTACTGAAGAGGCGATCATAGTTTACAAATAATTAGTTCGTGAGGCATTTCTTTAGGAAAGACTCTGTATTGGGAGAAATTTTTCATTCAGTCAATGCAAAATGCATTCATTCAACTGCCGCCTCATTTATTAGTAATGCACCAAGTATGTTTACCAAACATTTAAAGTACGTTACAATAAAAGATTACTTCTTAGATTAATTCGGCCTTTAATTCATGTCTAAATTAATAGATACACAAAGCGTTACAATTTCCATTAATTTTACTTTCAGTTCGTTGCACTACACAGTGGCGTAGTAGATTAAACTTTAAACATCTGAAGTTACTAATCCATTTGATATCATTGAGATGTCTTTCTTTACCATTTTACTATCGACAGATTGTCTTGTCGCTTACGTGTTGTTTCGTGAATCCAGATCGCGCTTGTTCAAGAACTGATACTAACACTTTGTTATGTCAACATATTTATATCTTGAATGAAAGCAATTTGATATTTAAAATAAAATTATATTTCGTTAGCGCATACTCTTCTTGGATACAAGATAGGAAGAAAAAAGAGAGTGAACTTGTTAAAACCACAAAATAATAATAGAATATGTGGAGAGAACTCTACATAAATTTTTCAGATTGAAATGAAAGCACTTATATTGCTTTAATCGCCATTCAACAATGCACTGTTGACCAAGCAAATAGCGACATGTATATATAAACACTTAATTACTAATAACGCACAATTCATCAAAACTGCTGCCAAAGAAAACTAATCAGATAATCCAGCTTTGTTGACAAGTTGGTGCCCTGGTGAGTGTTACTATCGAAACGATATTACCTAACTATTTATATGAGATATAAGTAAAAGAATATAAATAAACGCAATCATATAACATCATAACCACTTGTTTCCTTCGGAATTCTATAAAAAAAATAGAAAATTATTTTAAGTAAACACAATTCTTAAAAATTTTGAAAAAGCAATACCTCTCTCTGTCGTTCAAATATACAAATGCATGAACCTAAGGACCAGAGCGTCATCTCACTAAAGTAAATAACAAGGTTACCACTGCATAAATAAACGAACACTTTAACTTGGCGAATTGCCATTAGGTAAACATTAAAAGATCCATTCAAATGTTGAACCTGTTTACTACGCGTTTCGAGGTGTTTACCTCTCGTCAGGTAAACTTGTGCTATTAACGAACGATTGCATAAGATCCTGCATGAACATTTAGCCGTTAAGAAGCTATGTTCACTTTGGGTACCACATAATTTGACAACCGCTCAAAAAAGGACTCGCGTGTATTGGTGCCAAGAAATGTATAAAAAATACAATGGCGGTGCTTCAAAGAACATTTATAAAGTCGTCACTGGTGATGAATCTTGGATCTATACGTATAAGCCCGATAGTAAACAGCAGTCGACCGTGTGAGTATTCCAAGATGAGCCAAAACCAACAAAAGTTGTTCGCGCTCGAAGCCCATCAAAACAAATGGTCGCCTGTTTTTTCGGAAAAACCGGTCACGTGCAACCATGCCTTTAGAGAGTTGTGGAACGGTCAATTCTGAATGGTACACAACTATTTGTTTGCCAAAAGTTTTTGAAGAAATAAGGAAAACAAACCGAAAACGACAGATCATTCTCCACCATGACAATGCAAGCTCTCACAGGTCGATTAAAACAATTGAATATTTTACCGGGCAAAACATTGAGTTGATGAGCCATTCGTCGTACAGCCCTGATCTAGCACCCTGTGATTTCTTTCTGTTCCCACACGTGAAAAATAAACTTCGGTTTTCTACGCCCAAAGAGGCAGTTGAGGCATTCAAAGCTCATATTTTGGAGATACCGCCTTCACAGTGGCAACAATGCTTTTCGAATTGATTTAAACAAATGCAAAAGTTAAGTTTCAAGGTTCAAGGAAATATTTTGAAAAGAAATAAAACTATTTTCGATAACAAAAATTTTTTTTGGTTTGCTATACCCTCGTATGTGGTAAAACGCAGGAAAAAGCATTATTCTTTTATAGTCTGTAGTTCATTTTTAGATATTAGTATTGCGTAAGAGTGTTGATATAAATAAAATTACACGTGGTGCAAACAATACAACAAACAAATAGTGCAAACAATAAATGTAATAAGACAGATTAGCAGGAAACGCATCAGATATTTTCCATTTAAAATTAAAACTACATGTAATTAAGCACATGTTCATCATGTATTTAATTGATTGTTTTTTAAAACTGTACACTAATCAAATTAGCATTAAAACATTAAACATTAATATCCCTCACTTGTAAATTAATTAAAAGAAGCACATGTCTCTTAAAAATTTGCATGAGTAAATTTCTAATAATTAAAATACAAATTAAATATTTACTGAAGTATGAACAACTGTAAATTTCATCACCATACTTAGAATATGACCAGATCTAAATACTGATCGCATACGTCATTTTAAAGTTAGTTATTTTCCATTGTTTCTGGAAATTAAATTCAAGATAATATAATATGAAACAAAAGGTATACCCTGCGAATCTCTACAATCGCAACTATCGAAACTCCTCCCATTGCTAAAGTAGGAGTGGGGAGCGGAAATCTCAAGGCTGTCGTTTTCAAATGTTTCAAAGTACAGTTTTAGTGTCTAAAATTAGGTGGAAAAGTAATTGTTTTTAGAAATTACAGTTGACGATGATGAATTGTATATATTAGATATTTTTTCAAATTGAAAGCACCTTTTCATTACAAAAAATAAATTAAAATTTTTTTAAAGACGAATGTAATGTACGTGATGGTGTAAAATTGATACCGTCTTGACTAACTGACAAAAAAGACAAAAAAAAATATGGAGAAATAATAAATAATAAAAATTAATAAACAAAGTAGAAGAAATTTCTCTAAAATTATATCTCAAATAACCTGCGATCCACCTGAAATAGTTTAAATCTTTTGAACTGTAATTTCAATCTTCGAAAATATATTTTTTTAATGCACGGGTGGCTGTGGGCTTGTTAACATAGATCTATGGTTTCAAATAACCCCATAAAAAGAAATCTAATGATGTTAAATGACACGATCAAGGGGGACAATTCTGATCACCGAAACGAGAGAGTACACAACCTGGAAATGTCTCATGCAGTAACTGAATTGTTTCACTGGCTGTATGGCATGTGGCACCGTCTTATTGAAACTGTTGAAACCACATATTGGCCACATCAATATCATCCAACGTTGGCACAAAGAACTGCTATCATGTCGCGATATCGAGTATCAGTAACAGTCACTGCTTGACCAGCCTCATTTTCAAAAAAGTATGGTCCAATTATGTCTACAACACCAAATCCACACCAAACAGTGACGTATTGTGGATACATTTATTTTTCGACGATCACATGTGGGTTCTCAGAACCCCAAAAGCGACAATTTTGGCGATTAACAAAGCCATCAATGTGAAAATGTGCTTCATCGCTTAGGATGATTTTGCCCGAAAAATTAGCATCCATTTGTTGATGTTCAATAATCCATTCAACGAACTCTCTTCGCTGTGCATGGCCATTAGGTTTCAGTTGTTGTATTAATTGAATTTTATAAGCATAGAGATACAGATCTTTAGTGAACATACGCTGTAGACAGCTTCTTGGAACTTGCAATTCTTGCCCACGTCGCCGAATTGAGGTTCTTGGATTGTCACCGACACTCTCACGCACTGCTTCGATATTGACATTTGAACGGCTTGTTTTTGGACGACCAGTGTGTTCGGCGTCTCTAAATGATCCAATCTCCCTGAATTTTTCAATTAATCTCTTCACAGTTGCCGAAGTTAAAACACTATTCCGACCATAGTTTGTATGAAATTTTCGAACTGCGGCCGCCAAGCTTTCATTATTTTTTAAATATTGTTCAATAATGAAGACACGTTGTTCTATCGTGTAACGCTCCATCTTTACTAACCCTAAACTGTCAGCTATCGAATTGTTTGTTTTTAGGGTTGCCAACACTTTACTGCACAAATGGCGACAAATTCAAATCTTGTGTTAATTTTGGGACACCCATTATAAGCAAAATACAATATCTATCTAAAATTATATTAAGGAACTTCTATTTTTATACACATTTTCTTTGAAAATCTCTCAAAATTAAACGTTTTAATCATGTGTGATATACATGCTTGTTTGGTTTTTTGTTACGCCCTCCTTCATAACATTATCTTCCTTTAATTGTTCTGATACTTGAATCTTATGCATAATTGTTTCAATGTCTATGGAACCTTACGATAACCTTTACAATAACTTTTTATCTACTAACACTAGTATGTTGTTATAGTGTGCATACATACATTAATTCTAAACAAATATGTTCTAGGTTCTTATTTCTTAAACTCTATGCGTTACAATAAACAAGGATGTAATAGAAAAAAGCCTTTACAATGCTATTTATTATTTACAACATAGACTTAAAAATATGGTTCTAATACTTTTATCAAAGAAAATTTGAAGGATAAAGATTTGTTAATATATATATATATATATATATATATATATATATATATATATAAACAAATCTTTTATCATTAAAATTATAATAGGGTTTACAGTAGCTACATACTTAGTAATACGTTAGCTTTTATGTAACACATGAACTATGAAATCTATCGATAATGACAATTTCCTATGATCTATACAAATGGCATACGAGATTTGTTGCATTTGATATTCTTTTTAACTAATTTTTCTCATATACATAGTATATACATATATATATATATATATATATATATATATATATATATATATAACTTGATATTTTTTTCTTTACACTCTCTATATTTCGCCACTGCTTGGTGGCTTCTTCAGGACAACCAAGAAAATTATCAAAGCCACACACTAACTAGACATAACAATAACAACATATACCGTCACGGTCGAAGAACATTATATGTTGTCTTATCTAACCTTGACACCTATTACTAGGTGTCAAGGCCTCATCTAACCTAACATTATATGTTGTCTCATCTAACCTCGACACCTATTACTAGGTG